>JALBZB010000129.1:0-47651 GCA_038050625.1 Pythium sp. MPC-2022a
CGCAGTGAGACTCGTCTTGTTGCGCAAGCGGATCGTCATGGATTGTGGGATCTTATACGCTCCACGCAGCACGTCCAGCGGTTCTTCAAAGTTATCCTGTCGCAGCTCTGATTGAACCTAAATTCGTGTTAAGAATCGTCATCCCAATGACAAACTGTCAGACATCTCAAGATAATAATGACTCTGAGACCTCAAGACCAATGAACCACGCCAAGCAGGTGAATTCGCAACGTTAGTTATCGTCCAAAGCTTCGTTAAATAATGGCGTACGTACGTCGGAAACTTGCCAGTCGCTTAATAGGTACTCTACAACGAACCATATCTACAGGTGCTCGATCTCCTGGACTTCGCTATCTGCTGCAGCGTCGACGATGTCGCTCACGACCACGTTATTCTTCTCAAACGACTGCAGAGCACTCGCGCGCGACGAGTTGTTAAAAGACTGGAGCTTCCCAGAGCGCAGGCGCTCTTCACGGTGGAACTGGATCACCTTCAAGGACGCGAGGTCGTGGTCTTCGCGATGGTCAGGAAAAATGCCCTCCGGTGAGCTGAAGGCGAATCCCGAGTCTAACAAGATGCAGCATTACAAGCAAGAATGTTAGATAGAGACTACTGGTGGATCAGGGAGTAGCCAACGACATAGACACAAACAAATGGTTTGGATTGCTTGAACCACGCGCATCCTTACAAGGGATAACGACCGACCCTGGCAGTGGTGTTGCAAAGGACGTTCGCTCCGGTAGCGAGTTGCCATTCTCGGGAGGCTTGCACGCGACTTGCGCGGAGTTCAAGTTGAACACACTCTTCTCGCGCAGGATGTTGGCCATTGTCGGGAAATAATTAGTCTGGATGCTGGAGAACAAGCAATTGAGTAGCATCACCAGTTAGAGATTCTTAGAGACTACGACGCAAGATGCGACCAAGAGGCATTGACACTTACTACTTGAAGCACATGTCGAAGATGTTTGAAGTCACCGGGACCAGCAGCATGAACAACCAGTAGATAGGGCTGAGAAACATTGGCGACACACGGGGAAGTAAGCGTGTGTGCGCAGATAATAAGATGATCAAGAGACAACATACACAAACGCATGTACCTTTTGAGCATCCGGAACGTCACGCCGTACAAGTCGCCCCCAAGATTGCCTAGGTACTGGAGTATGATCACGTAGCAGAAATACGAGAAAATGCTGCACAGAAGAAAACCGGCGTTGAACTTTGTCCACGAGAGCGTTTCGAACGCCACTTTGACGTTCGCGGACATGAGTAGCACCGAGTAGATGATTGTGCCCTGCAGGTATAGCGCAACGCTCAAGCCGTCGACGTTCGTGATGCCGTACACTGTCAACATGAAGCACAACAACGCCTGGGTGATCGCATTCAGGATCCAGATCGAGAATCGCTGCACGTTGAGATCGTTGTTTTTCTGTCCAGGGATGTAGAGCCTGGGCTGCTGGAGCACTTGGTCCTGCGGTACGTCTTCGTCAAACACTCCGATCGCGATAATCGGCAGCGCAAGAAAGAAATTCCAGCCTGTCATTACAAAGCTTTCAAACACACTCGTCCCCGACTGACCGTTGTAGAAGTTGAACAGAAACAGCGCGATCACGAGCGCCACGTTCTTGTAGAACGAGTACAGGATCACTTTCGACACGCGGATATAGTTGTAGCGACCGTGAACCAGCAGCAGCCGCTCCAGAAAGCGAAACTGTGCGATGGCGTAGTCGCTCGCGTTCACAGCCTGTACGCCTTCTTGACCCGACACGCCGACGCCCACATGCGCAGATTGGATCATGTTGACATCGTTTGCGCCATCACCGATCGCTAACGTGATCACTTTTGTCGGTGATCGAAAGCGCACGAGGTTCACAATGTCAGCCTTTTGGGCAGGTGACACGCGGCAGGCGATCAATGCTTGGCACACGCTCGAGATCTCGAGGATTTTCCTCGCCAGCTCTTTCCCCTTCGCGTCCAGATCGGGTGTCATCGCATCCTTTGGTGGGAAAACGTGGATGAGCGATTTCCCATCGCACACAACTGCCAGGTGGCCCGATACTTTCTTGGATTTGATGTGCGACTGCACATCGCTGGACTGGTAGAGCTCGTCCACTTGCGCTGTGAGCGCGTTGAGATCCTCTTGGTTGATGATCAGCAGCCGCATGGTGTCGTTAATGAGGCGGCACGCATGACCAATGTTGATCGCAGTTTCCTCTTTGTCGCCGGTGAGCATCCAGATCTTGATCCCGGCTTGCGCAAGATTGAAGATCGTCACTGGCACGCCCTCCTGGAGCTTGTCTTCGATCGCAGTCGCGCCGACGATCTTCATGTCCTTCTCAAGCACCTCGGCGACTTCTTCGAGCATTTCGTCACGGTTCACGAGTGACGTGACTGCGTATTGGTACTTGGCATCCCACGCGAAATACTCCTCTTCCGAAAGCTCTTTGCTGGAAAGCACCAACGTTCGCAGCCCTTCGCTCGCAAACCGCTTCAGCTCTTCAACGAGCGTGCTCGTATACTCATCCGAAGCGCTGCGCGCGAGCATCACGTTGTCTGCGCCTTTGCAAAACAGGAAATACCGGTCGTCCTGGGTCCGTACGACGACCGACATGCGCTTGCGCGTGCTATTGAACTCGTTTACATTCAAGATCGTGTACGTTCGAGCCGTTGAGGTGCCGCATTTCTTGGTCACTTTGAGATCCACGACCGGCGCGGGCGTGAGAAAGTTGTACCCGAGGCATTTGGCTGCCTTCACGAGCGCTTCTTCATCGGGGGACGATGCGCGGTACTCGATCTTCCCATCTTTGCCCGCTTCCGGGATGACTGTGTGGCAAACCGAAAGGATCGTGAGGAACTCGTCGATCCCAGCTGCAGCCTCCGTGTCCGCGTCGATCGCGTCGATGATGCGCGGGTCGTCAAAGTGGATTGTCGGGTCAAACTCGATCTGCGCGTCTCGAGGGTTGTGCACTTCTTCTTTTTCGTTGGCTTCAGCGCCGCTCCCGCCAGTGGTGGTAACCTTCTTCTTCGCCAAGTCTGCGACTGCGCGACCGATCTCCGTCGTGCCAAAGCCGTACGAGATGCCCCGCACAAAGCATTTTCTGAACTCCATGATGTTCCTCGTGAGCGTCCCAGTTTTGTCGCTGAAAATGTATTCGACCTGACCGAGTTCTTCGTTGAGATCCGACGTCCGCGCGATCGTGTACTTGCCTTCGTAGCACATGTCTTCGTCCTTGGCGATGTACTTGGCTTGTAGCACTTTCACCATATCCAGCGACACGTAGAGCGAAATCGGCACGAGGTTGTTATACAAAATCAGGAACGTGAAAAAGCTCACGACCTCCGCGAACGCCGCGCGCTTGGCTGCGATACCAAAGTACCACAGCCGGGACTCGTACCGATTCACCCACACAGCGTTGCAGATCGTGCTGATCATGCAAAGTACTGCCTGCGTGAAGAACACGAGCAAGATGCACTGGTTGACCATTTTGTAGACGTTGCTCTGCTTGGAGGGCGTCGCGCGCGCGTTCTGCATCAATTTTGTCTCTGGACCCGTGAAGATCGCGAGCCCAAAGATGTACCTGCAGCTGCGGAGACTGCAACCGCGCAGGATGATGTTGGACGGTCCCAGCGGCACGGTCTCTTTCTGTGCGCCAAACTCGATGCGTCCCGTAAAGTTGTACAAGCGGTTGTTCGGCTGCTCGTACTCCATCATGGCTGAGAACTTCATCATGTTCGTCGCATGGTCCTTCTCAGAGAGAGGCGGGTCGTTGAGATTGCGGAAGCCAATGTGCTTGGCGATCTGTTCAATTGCCATCCGCCGCTTCAGGTTCGTCTCGCCGTCCAGGTTGCACGTCTCAACGAAGCACCGTCCTTCTTCCTCCGAGGTCGACAAGATAAACACGTCCGCTGGCGCTTCTTCGTGGTCACCGAGAGTGATGATGTCGCCCACCTGCACTTCATGCCACTGCTTCATGATCGTCTCGCCGCGGCGGCCGAGCACTTTGCAGAGCCGCGAGTTCTGGACGTTGTCGGCGTCGTGGCGCTTCTTATCCTCTACTCCCTGCTTGACCATGGATACGAGCAACACGACCACGAGCGGCCCCGCGGTTGTGTACTGATTGGTCGGCGACCAGGGTGTCGCGACCTGGAGGATCGAGATCACCAGGAAGTAGCAATTCGCGATCACGCGGAAGAACTCAAACAGCGTCTTCGGGATGAAGCTGCGTCAGTTCACGCAAAATGAACACACATTATCCGCACATAGTCAGCGAGTGGCAGTACGTACATTCATCGCTTTCTCACAGAAACAAACAAACGCACCTTATGAGCGAGTACTTGGACGTGGACACGCGGTTGCCAGCGTACCGATACTCTTTGCGCAGCCTCTCGTTCTCCGCATCGTTGCTCAGATAAATCTTGCGGAACTTGTCGTCCACTGCAGCGGGCTTCATGGTCGCGATGCAGTACGGACTCGGCCCTTTCGCGGTCATTAAACGACGACGCTAGCAGCGACGAGAGAGTGGGCTCTGCTGCGGCCCGCGAGCTTTCGTGGTTCGCCGAACAGATCGACAAACCGGCAGCTGCAGAAAGCGTTCGTGTACGTTCGCGTGTTCGTTGGATCTGGCGCCTGCGTGTGTGTGCTTGCACGTCTGTTTGTCTACGGGGCTGTAGCTGTTTGTCTGGAGACCTGGGCGTCGCTTGGTTGTCCTTATCCGAGAGCTGCTGTTGACTGCGCTCATTCACACATGCCGTCGGGTCGTTTTGGGTTTTGACTCCGCTGCGTTCCTTTTAAACTGGTAGCGGTGCGTCTAATAATAGACGCATTGCTGCTGTGACGAAGGTGTATTTCTGGCGTCAAATCACACACGCGCAGCGATCTGAGACTCGCGGCTTCCTTCGCGACCTGATGGGAACAGCGCAGTCATTGTGGTTCAGAAGAGGTCCCATATGCGCATGCACACACATATAAGGTGACGCACTACGGAGTGGGTTCTATCGTGGACACGAATCGCATGGACACAAGTGGCTCGCTCTCACGCTCGCCTCCCCCAAACGCTCGCGGCTGGACCACTTTGCTTTCGCACGCAAAAAGGTCTGTGTGCTGCTGACGCTGATGTCAGTAGTTTCGTACTTTATCGGGAACTACTAAACAAATCAAAAATCAAAAACCAAAAACCAATTGGTGAAAATGGAGCACTTGCTTGCATCCGCGGTGCGCACGTCGTCTCCACCTCCTGCTCCAACTGTATCAGTTAATGCCACCGTGCAACACACTGTCGAGTCGAGCAGCCACGACCGAGCCGCCGCTATCAATTCAGCGCTCAAGGCACTCAGCAACGGTAGTGGCAGCGCCAACAAGAGCGAACCCCCACTCGTTGATGAGCGAGTCTACCAAGAGCGCATTGAGACGTGCAAGTTTGTGGTGCAGTGCGCGATGAGCCTGATGCTCGATCAGGTATACAGCCTCTCGCACTGGTGTGTGCATGCTGGCATTTGCTGTGCCGCCCAACGTATTACTTTAGCTGCTCATTTCTGTGTGTGTGTATGTCCTTTGTACGGACAGGCTTCAACATTAACAGCACTGGTGCTCTGTCAAAAGTTCTTCTCGCAAAGAAGGAAGGTGACTGACTGCGCGTCACAGAGCTTGCTCGCTGGCAACCCAACTCTAGGTTTCGATACTGATGCGGTCACTCCTTTTTTCGTGCGACAGCTTCTCGCAGTATGACGCGCGGATCATCGCCGGCGCGTGTCTGTTCATCAGCACGAAGGTGAGTTCGGCTGGCTGTCTCTTGCGGAACAATGGAAACCTTGTTGTCTGGTTCATTGATGCGTTCGTGAATATTATCAACTTGCTTATGTAGAGCTGTGAAGTGCCTCGCACGCTACGCAGCGTCGCGAACGTGGTGCACGCCGTCGCGAACGACACAGACGAGCCGCTAGGCACCGGATCGGTAACAAGCAGCAAATTGCATTCGGTAGTGATCACATCCATTCGTCACAGATCTTTACTTACTCGTGGTTGCTGTTGTATGTGTATTTGTGTTGTGCAGCGGTACTCGAACTTGAAGATGAGCCTGATCAACGCGGAGCAGACCGTGCTGCGCGTGCTGGGCTTTGAAGTGGACGTCGCGATGCCGTTCAACTTCCTCTTTAGCTACGCGCATCAGAACAAGTACGTGACTTTGCTTGAGATCACTGCTCACAATATCATGCTGCTCAGTAGTTGACCGTGACTTGGTTGGTATTGCCGTGCAGATTCTCCGCTTCGAAAGTGCATTGCGCGCTCAAGCTCGCGACGGACGTGTATTTTGACACACGCGCGCTGGAGCTGCCGCTATTCGTGATCGCCACTGCCAGCCTGCGCATTGCGAGCGCTGTGCTTCGCGAGGTTGGTCCTGCGAGGTTTGGTTTAACATCTTCCGATTCTTGCAAACTGAGCGATATTTTGACGTTTTCTGTGGTTGCAGGATCAGGATGCTGCTGTAAACAGAGAGAAATGGTGGTATCTCTACGACACCAGGTATGCTACAAAAGTACTCATCATTGATTTGAAGAGCCACTTGCGAAGCTTCTGTTCTGGTGCTAACAAACAACACGTCTAATTTATTTCATGCGCGTCTTCGAGCACAGTGACGGGGACATTGCGTGTGTGGCTCGGATTCTGCGTCAAGTGTACCAGTTCACAGACAAGCTGCTGGCATTAAGAAGACATGCGCTTGCTCCCGTTTCGACCAGTTCCCACCAACAACAGTAGCAACAGCTCAACAGCACACCAGGCGATCTGAAAGACAGACGATTTCACTTTTTCAAATAGAATTTTGTATAGATGTTACTTGGTGATTTTGTGAAAGTACACACACTTGCTAGCTTAGCTACTGGGCTAGCAAGTCGAGAGGGAATTAAAAGACTAAACTATTCAGGGCACGAGCGAGGCGGGAGCTTTAAAGACTGACGTCCGTGTACGACTTGCCATTCGGATTCACGTTCGCTGACGCTGCTGTCGCCTTCGGGTCCGCTGGAGCCATCACTTTCATCTTGGCGAGCGCCTCTTCGAGCTCCTCGTTCTGGTTGTTGTCGTCCGAGAACGTGGACGACGACTTGGAGAGGAAGCGCGACGAGTTGGAGAACATGAGGCGCGACGGCAGTGGGCTCTTGAGCGCGGTCATGCTCGAGTTCAGCGCTTCGTTCAGCTCCACGCTGTTGCGCATCTGCAGCGTCGCAAACTCGGCGAACATCTGGCGCAGCTCGGCCGACTTGTCGGCGCGGAAGCGTGCGATCTCCGACACCACGCGCGTGTGCACCTTCTCAAACTCGCGACGCGCTTCCTCTACCTCTTCGTGCAGGTTATTGCTGTGACCAGCACCGCTGCCAGAGCTGGCGCTGCTGTGACCACTGCTGACAGTGCTCACTGGGCTCGAATTCGAGTGCGTCTCGTAGCCCGTGTTCTTTTCGGCGTCCTTTGCCTTGGCCGCGAGCTTCGCTTGGTAGTGCAGACGGCGGTCCTCGCGCACACTGATCGCGTTCTTGACCGAGTGCATCCAGCGAGAGAAGTCCTTGACCGCCATGCCGAAGCGCTCGAGCTCGCTGTCGGTCTGGCGCGCGCGCGTGTCCAGCAGCGCCAACACAGCGCTGAAGTCGGACGTTGGCACCTCCGAGTACGCCTCTTCAATGTCCGCGATCGCGTGCAGGGACTCGATGAGGTCACAGTACGAACCCGCCGTGAGCTTGTTCTGCACGTCCGCGACGTGGATCTTCGCCTTGAGCACGCGCACCTGGTTGTGAAGCTCCTTGACGTACTGGATGAGCTCGTCAAAGCCCGGATCCTCGATCGTCTCGCTGTTCGTGATCTCGTGCCCAGCCTTCGCCGCGAGCTTGCGGAAGTTGTCGTTCTCCGAGATGCGCTGCACGGCCTTGCCCCACCAGCTATTGATCGCTTGGGTCTTCTGCGTCACGGCCGCGAGCGTCGGCGGCGACAGTTTGGCCGCCTGCACCTTCGCCTTGATCGCGGTCAGCTCCACGGGCGTGCACTCGATGAAACTCTGGAAGTACTCGGTGTTCTTGAGCTCGTCGTGCTGCACGACCTTGCGCAAAAAGCGCTCGAGGCCCGCGCGGCGGTTCTCGAGGAACTCGGGACCTTGCAGGATGCCGACCACCTTGGCGGGCAGTGGCGGGATGATGAACCCGGCGCACTGCTTTGAGAGCTGATCATACACACACAGATAGAAACAAGGCGAGGTAAGAGATCTCATCCATCCATCCGTCCATCAACACAAGCGAGCGAGCTTTAGCATCAGCCTTACCAGATCGTGCAGCCAGAGGAAGTCCGAGTAGCGGCGGTCGACCTGGACGATCTCCTTGTCCGCCGCGGCGATCGACGACGCGGTCTTCTTGAGTGCCTTCGCGTCCTTGGCGTCCTTCACATCCGCGACCACGGCCGCCGCGGTCGGCGCGTTCGTCGGCTCGGACGTGACCGTGTACACGTAGTAGGCGTTCACGCCCTCGCCCACTTTGCCCGCTGGCCCCACCGCAATGTGCATCGTCGCCGCGTCCTGCTCGTCCATCTCAGTCTTCTTGCCGTGTGGTGTGGTGTGTGGTGGTGGTGATGATGATGATCGCTTTGTTGTCCGCGCGGTCGATTGAAGAGTGATCGCTCGCTCGCTCTCTGCTGTTCCCCTCTCGTGCTGCTTGTGTTGAGTGTAAGTGTGAGCAGCGAATGGTCGTAACTCAGGAGCTCGTTTGGAAAGATGCTCTTTTTATAAATCTTGTTCCTCTGGAGTGAGCGGACGCGAGAAGGCGAGAAGATCCAAGCCGAGAGAGCTCACGAGAGAAGAAGAACGACAGACGCCTCTTCACGAAGCTTGAAGGATATGAGCGGCAAGGCGACGCTTTCTTTTTCCTGGTCGTGTCTTCGTGCAATATTACGTACGCTGCTCTGTTGTTGGTTGGCATGGCATGTGTGTGCGTGCGTTGAGCATGGGATGAATGAGGTCTCGAATGGATGGAGACTGCTTGCGCTGGCTCAGTTGGCGCGGGTGGTGTGATCACAACGCGCCTGCCCCGTCTTGCTTTCTTTTGCGCTGCCCAGCTGGATTTCGGGCTGAATGCCCTTTTTAATGACTAAAACCTTTCTAAAGAGTGATTTTGAAGACATTAGTAACGGATACAACCTCTACATTTGAGAAACGTGTGACGACAGAATATAAATTGCATCGAGTGGAAGGCGTGACACACGTGGATACTATTTACTCTATCACTAGCATCATCCCTCTTCTAAGTAAGGCATAATGCTCCTAAATGATGTATGCATTATACAAGGCGTGCCAACTTTGTATCAGGCTGACAACGACACCATAGTAAAACCAAGTCAAAACCAGACACTCCAAGATCGCAGCTGTGTTCGGGAAACGAGGACCTCGGTGGGTCGGTCACGCCCGGTTTTCGCAACAAAGCGTCGAGATGGGTCGCCAGGGTGGCTGGCGAAGTGGACCGTGGCTCCGAGAGCTCCCTCAATCAGGCAGACATTGGAGCAATACTCTTGGAGCTCACTGTGAGAAGCTCTCGAAGCGAAGGGAGGGATCAGTTCAACTGTCTTCAGACAGGATCTACAGACCCAATTGCTTTGAAAGCCCGAGGACAAGAGCAAGTTCGTTGGCACAACCAACTAGATGCAGCCTACACCGCGGACACTCGCTCTGCATCCAGAACACACCAGCGCACCAGCTGGGCTTGTGCGGCCTGGGCTGGGCTGCAAAACATGGGCCTGCAGCTTCAACTGATAAACAGTAAAGTGGAACGCTTCGACCCCAGAGAGGAAAGGGAGCCTCTCGTTGATCAGAAAATGCTGGGAATTTCTGGGACTTGAAGTGCCCTCTCGCGCTGTTCGCGAATTGAGTTTTTCTCCCATCTTGACGAGCGCGCTTCGTCTAATGAATGTCTCCAGGAGCTCTTCAGTGTGGCTAATGGTTCCATACCAGAGTTCAGGGCTGGCAGAAGTGCTCGTCCTTTGATGAATGCTTTCGCCACCTTTGGACACCTGCCTGGGTCCAAAAGCGGATCTCAGGTGGGGACATTGTGAACTCCAAAGATAAATCTTTAGATTTGGAAATAGAGAGAAAGTTACCGTCATTCTGCGTATCCAAACCAGCATTCCTAAATTTGTTGTTCACAGCTCCAAAAATTCTCTTTACACTACAAAACTGTATCAAACTGTCCAGCTTCATTCTTAGCTGCTGCGTCTCACACAGAAGTCAATCATCGTCGCTGTTCATCCACGACAAGCCAACAAAGGACGCCAGCACAAGCACGTCGGACGAGATCAGCCACCCGAGCTGCGACGAGTTGACCTGCATACACACAGTAAAGAAGGCAAGCAATCGCATGAGCACCACGTATCGCCACGGCACTGGCAACAGCGCAACAGAGCACGCACTGCGTCGACTCGGTAGAGCAGCGAAGGCACCGCGAACGCCGACACCCAGAAGAACGACTCGAAGAAGCATCCAAAGTTCGTCCAAATGCTATAGCGATGAGAATAATAAACAAAACAACCCCGTAAGTATGCGGTAGGCTGACCAATAGAGTTTCCAGTAGCACTAGTATAGCCGTGACATACCTCATGTCTTCGCTATCACCAAGCGTTGCGCAAGCAGCTGCGGTCACTGGCACCAACACGTACGGGAGCACTACAATCCGCAAGCAATGGCAACGACACACACACATGTGAACATCACAGTCAGTTTGCAAATCAAGCGAGCAATTGGAAATGTACATCATACTTACAGACAAACAACCCCCATTGCGTTGGATACAGCGCTGCTTCCAGGATCACACCAATCAACGCCAGCAAGAACAGCACACCGAACACAGACAGCAACAGCGCTGCGCACAGAAAATGACAGCCATGCACAGTGTCAACATCAGCACGCTAGGTTATGCGGGCCGATCACAGCGCACTCCAGCGACTCAACTAGCATCGACAGCAGCAACACCAGCGACGTACTTCGCTTCATCGTGGTGATCTCTTTCTGTTGTGCTGCTCCTCAACTCAGCGATTTGAGTTGTGAACCCAAATCTTGACAGCGTAATTACGCTTTCGTAAGTACCTATTTTAGGTTTCAATATGAATTTCTTATTGACTAAAATAGGTGAAATAAGCGGTTTTGATAGGACATTTTTTTTAGGGCTCACTATGTTTTCGCGCCAAAACGTCCTCTTAACGGCGCTATTTCAGAAAAGACAGGGAAAGTATCAATAAGGTCGTCGGTCGGCCCAAAAGCACTGGTTTGGCTCACAATCTCTGCTTCAAAGCGCGTGTATAACATTTCGGTAGAAAAAGGTCGCGTGTCCTCCCGCCATTTTTTTGCTGGCACAAAAAGACATCCGAGCCAAGACTCCCAAGACGCGATTTCCAGCAAGCAGCTCAGCTCGGTTGGTTCTGTGCGCGCCCCATTCGCTCGACCGATCCCTAGCTCCACACACCAAGTCGTCCGCTAGATACCAACAGTAGCAACAACAGCAAGAATGGCCAACACGGACCCTGCCGCGATCGACGTGATGGGCGACCATGCGGACGGCGCGACCGCCGCCTCGGAGGCGAGCGCGTCGGACGCCACGAACGCCGCGTTCCAGGAGAAGCTCATCAACGAGGAGTACAAGATCTGGAAGAAGAACACGCCGTTCCTCTACGACTTGGTGATGACCCACGCGCTCGAGTGGCCCTCACTCTCGGTGCAGTGGCTGCCAAGCTGCCACACGTAAGTGCTATCCAGCTTTGTTCCTGGTTGCGATCGATTGATCTTGCCATTCGACTAGTGGTTGGTCACCGTGCTAATCTATGATGACACGCTTGTAATGCCAACAGCTCGGCTGGTGACGACTACTCGGTGCACAAGCTGCTGCTCGGCACGCACACGTCCGGCTCGGAGCAGAACCACTTGATGATCGCGGAGGTGCGCCTGCCGCTGGAAGACACCGAGATCGACGCGCGCAAGTACGACGATGAGACTCAAGGTGCGATGATGACAGCAATACACCAAGTATGGCTCTCCGTAGTGTATACATTATAATGCTGACTATACGACTTGTGCGTGTGATTGATTCCAACCCTTAGAACTGGGCGGATTCGGCGGCGTCTCGGGCAAGGTGGACATCAAGATCCGCATCAACCACGACGGCGAGGTGAATCGCGCGCGCTTCATGCCGTCGAACGAGTTCATCGTCGCGACCAAGACGATCCACGCCGAAGTGCACGTGTTCGACATCTCGAAGCGGCCGTCGCAACCCGAAGAGAACTCGGGCTCGGAGCCGGACTTCCGCTTGTTGGGCCACACGAAAGAGGGCTACGGGCTCTGCTGGGACCCGCACGAGCCGTTCCACCTGATCAGTGGCTCAGACGACGCCGTGATCTGCGAGTGGGACATCCGCAACGCCGGCAAGACCGTTGAGCCGCTGCACAAGTACATGGGCCACAGCGACGTGATCGAGGACGTGGCGTGGCACATGCACCACAAGAAGATCTTTGGCTCGGTCGGCGACGACAAGAAGCTGCTGATCTGGGATATGCGCAGCGACAAGTACAACGAGCCAGTGACGCAGGTGTACGCGCACACAGCAGAGGTGAACTGCGTGGCGTTCAGCCCGTTCAGCGAGTACCTGCTCGCGACAGGCTCGGCCGACAAGATGGTGAACCTCTGGGACATGCGCAACATGAAGGCGAAGCTGCACTCGTTCGAGGGCCACAACGATGAGGTGTACCAGATCCAGTGGTCCCCGCATAACGAGACGATCCTGGGCTCATGCTCGCAGGACCGCCGCCTGCACGTGTGGGATCTGAGCAAGATCGGCGACGAGCAGACCCCCGAGGACGCGGAGGACGGCCCGCCGGAGCTGCTCTTCATCCACGGTGGCCACACCTCCAAGATCTCGGACTTCTCGTGGAACCCGAACGACCCGTGGGTCGTGGCGTCCGTCGCCGAGGACAACGTGCTGCAGATCTGGCAGATGGCCGAGAATATTTACAACGAGGACGGCGGCGACGGCGAGAACGACCAGGACGACGTCGCGGAGGACGACCTCGAATAAAGAGAGAGAGAGAGAGAGAGAGGGATAAGGAGATCGTATACCCACCTCACGTGTTAGTAGCTCATTTTCTCTTATAACAGGTCTCAGGTAAATATTACACAAACTGCAATTTCCCACACTGACAAATAACAAAAGACAAAACTGGCCAATAACAAAAGTGTGGTCACTTTATGTACTGTGCTGCTTGGACTTTAGGTGACAACTTGCTTCAGGTCTGAAGATTTGTAACCGCCCTGGATGCGACATGTCACGATCATTTGCTCCCCACTTGTGAATCTGACTTGTGTGTGAATCAAGGCAAGCAAATCAAACAAGCAAACACAACTCACCAAGCAAGTAAGCAAGTATCTGAGCAAGCACACAAACCATGGCGCCAACAAGCGCAAGTGAAGCCGCACCTCCGCAACCGCTGCCGCAAGCCCAAGTTGTTGGCAAGCCTGGATCGCTCTACGGCGCCGTGTTCGACCTCGACGGCACGCTGCTGGACACCGAGGGCACGAGCCAGCGCTCAATCGACCAGGCGGTCTCAGCGTTTGGCAAACACCACTCCAAGGCGCTGCACAAGTCGATCCTAGGCCGTCCAGGCGTCGACTGGACGCGCATAGTCATCGACGCGCTCGAGCTACACGGACGCATCGAGCCGACTGAGCTGGTGCACCAGGCGGAGCACAACATGCACGCGATGATGTCCGAAGTGCAGGTGCTGCCCGGAGCGCTCGAGTTGCTGCGCGAGCTGCACGCGCGCAAGGTACCGCTCGCGCTCGCGACGTCGTCCAACTCACAGGCCGTGGAGTACAAGCGCCACTTCCACCCCGAGGTGTTTGCGTACTTCTCCGTGATCGTGTGCGGGAACGACCCGGAGCTGACGCGCGGCAAGCCCAACCCTGACATCTTTTTACTTGCGGCCAAGCGGTTGTACGAGAAGACCGCGAACGTGGCTGTAGAGGTAGCGGCGGGAGATCAAATTTCAACAGCAACGAGCGACGCCATCGTTGTGCCTCGCTGCGTCGTGTTTGAAGACTCGGTGCTGGGCGTGCAGGCCGGCAAGGCTGCCAACATGCACACCGTCGCGATCCCAGACCCACGCTACTACGAGGACGCGAGCGAACGCGAGACGCTCTACCAGCACGCGGACGCCATCATCACGTCCCTTGACAAGTTCAGCCCCAAAGCACACGGCTGGTGAAAGTCGAACGACATACTAGCACAAGAGATAGGGTTGGCTGCTGCATTAAATATGCCAGAGCGCTCAGGGTCACTATAATCGAATGTGATTGTATGTTTATATGTTAAAAATGACACATGTCCTATTTTCTGCTCGGTTCAAAAGTCCGCTGCTGACTCTATGTTGTATGCGACACGATGAGCAAGCGCAACCCAAGCATGCACATCACAAGCAAGCACACGACAAACAAGCAAGCAAGTCGCACAAGCCCAAGCCAGCAAGCACCAACAAGCAACACTTGCACACACAAACAAGAAACCATGGCGGTACCAACGACAAGTGCAAGCAATGCTACCAACAACAACGCGCCGCTGCCGCAAGCACAAGTCATCGGGCTGCCTGGAAGTCTCTACGGCGCCGTGTTCGACCTCGACGGTACGCTGCTGGACACCGAGGGTATCAGCGAGCGCGCGATCGACCAGGCGGTGACGGCGCACGGCCAGCGCCACTCCAAGGCGCTGCACAAGGCGATCCTGGGCCGCCCGAGCGCTGAGTGGACGCGCATGGTCATTGACGCGCTGTCGCTGCACGGCGCCATCGAACCGGTCGAGCTCGCGTGGCAATGGGAGCGCAACATGCACGCGATGATGGCCGAGGTGCAGGTGCTGCCCGGCGCGCTCGAGTTGCTGCGCGAGCTCCATGTACGCAAGGTGCCGATCGCGCTGGCCACGTCGTCGAGCTCGCATGCAGTGGCGGTCAAGCGCCAGTTCCACCCAGAGCTCTTCGCGTACTTCTCCGTGATCGTGTGCGGCAACGACCCCGAGGTGACGCGCGGCAAGCCGGAGCCCGACATCTTTCTGCTCGCGGCCAAGCGGTTGTACGAGAAGACAAGCACGGACGCGACTGCGAATGAGACGATGGTGGTGCCGCGCTGCGTCGTGTTCGAGGACTCGGTGCTGGGCGTGCAGGCCGGTAAAAGCGCCAACATGCACACGGTCGCGATCCCGGACCCGCGCATCTACGCGGACGCGAGTGAGCGAGAAGCACTTTACCAGCACGCGGACGCCATCATCACGTCCCTCGAGCAGTTCAGCGTCGACGCGCATGGCTGGTGAGCACTATACAATACACAACAAACCTAATGCATAGACGCACATATAGAGAAAGTGGCGGACGGTGTTAATTGAGCGCGAGGCGAGTGAATGGGAAGAAGTGAACATGCTCAGTCAAAAAGCGGTGAGTCCCTCCTCATTCATATTGCGTTCGTGATGTTGTTGACTTTCGGTATGTTCTTAATATAATTATTAGGGGCGACGAAATGTTCGAGGGGTATTCATATATATACTCGCAATGGCTCTCAATTGCGGTGAAGGCCCTCCCTCTATCTGTGAGAGCTAGATCATCAACACATCGGCGGCTACAGCAACAGCATGAAGACAACGCCCGTGGATAACGACTCAGCTGCGTCCCCTCTAGTGGCACCCAGACGCGCAGGCTCCAGCAGCAGAAACGCAGTCACGGACCCGCACTTGAAGGATGTGTACGCTGCGTGGCTCAAAGACCTCTACGAGGACAACTCGGCAAAAGTGATCAAGTCTCTGCGGCGCAAGGCCAGCGGAGGAAGAGCTGTATCAGGCGCAACAAAGGCCAGCAAGAGCGCGAAGAAGCAGCAGCTGCTGGCGCACGCGCTGCAGCCGACGGAGGCGAGCGCGTCCAAGCACATCTCACAACGGCAGGTGCGTTATAAGTTGTGTGCAAGCCGTCGTTTGGTGCTGACTCGTTAAGCCCTAACATGGTTATTTGAATTAGGAGTCCAAGCTTCCGTTGCTAGTAGCTCATGCGCCGAGTCGCGAATTCGCTGCCAGTTCGCTTGAAGGTGCGCAGCAGCGACGCCACCAGTCGGTCGCAAACGAAGCGAACTACGCGAATTACGAGTACCGCGCACCGTTCCAGCCGGGCCTCGCGTTCTTCAAGCTGCTCGTGCACGCCGCGATCCAGGGCTCAAGGTCTACTCCAGGGGCTACAACAGCAGCAGCACCAAAGCACGAGATCCCGTCGTTCCCCGTGCGCGTCCCGCCGACATTGTTGCGATTTGTCTCCCCATCATCAAGCAGTGGTCAATTCCGAGTTGCGCTGCTGTTCACCCACGAGGCAAGCGATCCAGCAGTCCGTTCAGTTCCCAGTGGTGGCTCGAATGAAGACTCATCGTCGTTCGTGCTGTTGGTGCAAGTGTATGCGACCGAGCGACAGTACCGAGAGCAGAGCAAGGCGTTGATGCGGCTGTTCATCACCGATGATACTGGCTGTGACCATCAGCCACAGTCAAGCAGCACCGGCTCCACCGTTATGGCTGTCAGCAAGCACACGAGTGAGAACTGCAAGAACAACGCCACGTTCCTGCTCCAGACTGCGGAAGACGTCAAAGTCGCGATCGACAGGCTCTGGAACGGGACTTTGCAGCCAGATACACAGCAGCAGCAGCAGCAGCAGAGCCCTAGCGACCTGGAGGGTGATTGCGCGATTCAAAAGTATATTCCCTACAAAGGCTCTGCGTTATCGTCATTTTCGTCTACAGCTGCTACTAGCAAAGCGTGGATCGCTCGCCCCGTGTACCGCAAGAAGGACAAGGCGTCCTGGATCTGGATCCTCACGGACAGCGGCAACACGGAGATCACGGACTCGACCTGCCACGACTCGTGCCAGATCGTGAAGTGCATCGCCACCCAGTCCTGGAGCACTCCGCGGATGCTCGCGTCGACCTGCGCGCATTTCTTTGAGAACCTGCTCAGCGTGTCGATGACGGAGCTGGCTCTGGATCTGATCCAAGACGCCAACGGCAGGTGGTGGCTGCTCCAGGTGAAAGGTTTCCAGTTGCGCCGCCAGCGTCCCAAGAGCTCTTCAGGAGCAGTTCCGCCAGTAGGATCGATGGACCCCGAGAACCGCGTCAAGTCTGCCCCAAATCGACTCGAAGGTGTTGGTCTAAACCACTCCGCCGTCCACAAGAAATGGCGGTGTGCTGGCCAGCACTGCAGCTCCACAGGTGATGGTACTGGCGACAACAACAGCGAGGACGCAGGCTCGCCGAGCGGCTACTTGATCAAGAAGGTGCTGTTGAGCTGCGACTTTTACGACAAGTACATGACGCAGCAGGACATGAGTGTCACGAGCGGCTTCGCGAACTTCAACGCCGCGCTGAGCTTCCACCTGCAGCACCAGATCTCCAAGCGCGACCGCAACCAGCTGTACGAGTCCCAGCTGCTGTGCAGCAACTGCGTCACAAAGTACCATTTCATCCGCGAGCAGTGGATCGAAGCCACGACTCCGACGACGATGACGGCAACAGCAACTAAGCATGTTGACACTGGGAATGGCACCATGAAGCCTAGGAAAGCGAGGCTGCTCCCGTCATTGCAGAGTGCTGCATCGGTATCGTCATTAATATCAAGCAGCAGTAACAGTAGTGGATCTTCAGGGATTCAACCGACAATGAAATCGTCCTATTCAACACCCGCGTTTCTATTGGGATCACGACAACCAACCAATTTATACCAAGGTTCAACTACAACTGGTGGCGGGAGTACCAGCTCCGGTCGTTCGGGGTCTGGTATTAGCAACCAACAGCACACCAGCTCCAGTCCTGATCGGCCCGTGTACCTCTCTGAGATGGAGAAAATCGAAGAGATGCTCACGCAACACGACACCAAGTTTCCTTCGTCGCAGAGCAAGAAGAACCAACACAGTGAGCGTCAAAGTGACCGTGAAAGAACATCGCTTGGTATCTACGAAGCTGGCGCTGGTGATGACGATGAAGCGAGTCAGTTTTCAAGTTTCCTGCAAAAGCGCAGCGAGGTAGACAGCGTCGAGGAGATGTGGAAGAGCATCTCGCTCAAGCCGCTTGTATCGTCAACTGGTGCTACCAGAGGGGACAATCGTCCTAAAGTCCCGTACAACTCGTACTCGCTGTCGCATGAGCTCGAGAAGCAGCAGCAGCAGCTTGAGAGAGTCAACAGCGACCCAACGAGCCACAACGCAGTCAATAGTTTCCCCACGAAAGCTGCGCCAAAGGAGCTGCAACCACTCAACACGGTCCGTCCCGAAGACTACCAGGCAAACCTCAAGGGCTCTAGTGGTTCAGTCACCAAACTCACGACGGCTGCTACTGCTGTCCATACGATCGCAATCAGTGACTGCAAGCAGGTGTTCTACGACGAAGCCTACAGAGAGAGTGTCGTGAGCGAGGCGAAAGAGAACCTCTTGCACAAAAATCGATCCGTTCGACTCGTGGTCGTGCCGCCGTCGATCCCTCAACGCGCTTTTAGCTCAGATTCTGGTCAGAAAGCAGGAGAAGATGAAAACCACGAGCTCGCGGAGATGGTGCTTCGAAGCCTGTTCCTGGATCTGAGCCAGTCAGCAGCAGCTGTAGAGGAGAAAACGGTGTCTTCGCTGAGGAAAATGCCCACGATCTCTCGCGAGTCGAGCGGCTGCATGACCATGCTGCTCGTTGCCAGTTCTAACGGCTAGACGGGGTGGATTGATGTCTCAGTATTCGACTGAGCATCCCACCGAGAGGCTCGCAGCCTAGCTAATTCCAGAGCAACTTCGAGCCGATCGATCGATCGCCTCTGTTAGCGAAACCCCCAAATGCCCCATAGCCGTACGTGTGTCGGTTTCCAATTCTGCTCTCAGCTGCTTGCACAACACAACGCTCATTTGGTAATCTCCGCAAACCCATTAATCACTTCACAGCCAGCAACACGACAGAGAGCGAGAGAGAGAACTGAACCAGGATGGCGACCCAGGGACAGCCGCAGCCACCGCGCGGCAGTATGGAGGACGAAGACATTGTGCTGGAGCTCTCGCGCTTCTGGTTCGTCGTCGCCTGGTGGGGGCTCCTGCTCGCACACGCAAGCTGCGCCGGCTTCCTTATCGCGACCAACATGCTCTACTCGTACCTAGGTGATGTCAAGCTCATCTACTACAACAAGCTGCTGGACTCGTCGCTTGCAGGTCAGCTTTCGAAGCTCGGCTGGCTCTTCAGCGTCGTCGGCAGCGTCCACGCGCTCGAGATGCTCAAGATGATTGTGTTCTCTATCCATGCGTGCGAGCTGTCGCTCCGGTTTCAGTCGCGCAAGCAAAAGGTCACGCCCGCACTGCCACCCTCGGTGGTCGCCGTGCAAGCAGTAGCAGGAGCAGCAAGTGGCGATACAATAGCACAGTCAGCAGCTCAGAAAGACCTCAAGGCACCAGCTTTGGACGAACCCCATGCCAAGACTATGATTCACATCCACCGAACAGCAGCTCGCGTGATGGCGTCGATGGCGTTTGTATTCCACAAGCTCACGTCGTTGGTCCCGAATCGTGTCAAAGTGGCTTCCAAACGGTTAGTGCGCGCTCCGCTCCGGCTGCGAAGAGCTCTTTACGACAAGCGACATGGCTACATGAGCGTACAGAGCAAGTACTTCCACTACCTGTTTTTGATCCGCGAGACGATCGAGATCGCGTCGCAGAGCTACCAGATGTACAACAGCAGTACGCTGCTCGCGCGGCCCTGGATCAATGCGTTCTTCCTCGCGCTCGTGGTCGTGAACTGCTGGTCTACACCGATTCTGCAACACGCGCTCGCGCACTCTTCCGGTCTCGAGCGCGTCATCTGCCTCGTGCTCGACGGTTTGCTGGACGCCGGGAGCGCCATCTACATCCCGCTCATCGTGTTCATCCCCTACGCGCAGGTGTTCGACACCGAGTTGCTGTCGTTCCCGTCGGACTACCTCTACGACCCGCAGTGGTTTGTCAACATGGTGCGCGAGAACCGCATGCTCTTCGCCATGTCCGGGAAAGACTTCTTCTCCAAGCTCGTGCCGCACCACAGTCTCTACACCTGTATGAAGAACGTCAAGAAGTTCATCGTGCGCAAGCACGATACGCCAGTCGTCGCAGGAACAGCTCAGCAGCGCCGCGAACCGCGAGCCAAGAACGACAAGGAGACCACTAGCGTGGCCTCGAAGCTAGGGTCGTCGTTCATGAGTAGCTTTCGCCTCAAACGGGAGAACATCGAGTACCCGGGCAGGGACAAGCAGCTCGTCCACTTCGTGTTCACCTCGTGGGGCATCGCCGTGCTCGCGATCTACCTACATGCGCGCCACGTGTCGGTCAGCAACGACGTCTCGGCCTGCAAACTTGAGCTTCGTCCGTGGTTTGTCACGTCTTTCGCGTGCGCGTCGTACAACTTCGACTGCTACGAGCAAGGCCAGGTGGACACGCTCACGTCAAGTGACCTGTCGATGCTCTACGTCGACAGTCTCGCGGCGCTCATCATCTCCAACTGCCCCGCCGTCGAAATGCCGTCCGAGCTCCAGAATTTCCCCAATCTGCTCAAGTTCCTGCTCTACAACTCGACCATCTCCTCCTGGGACTCGAGCGCGTCGCTGAACGTGTACAACCACACTGCGCTGGTCTCGATCATCCTCGTGCGCGTGAATATGACCGAGTTCCCGCTGGGGCTGCAGCAGCAACTGCCGGACGCGATGCTGGACTTCCAGGTCTCCACATCGAACCTCACGAGCCTGCCGAGCGCACTGGCACAGTCGTGGCACCCGATGACCATTCTATACTTTGAGCACTGTGAGTTCACCGAGTTCCCGCTCGTGCTGCTGGAGATCCGCGCCGACGACGTGTCGCTCGCTGGCGCCAAGATCGCGTCGTTGCCGTCCAACATGTCGAGCGCCTCGTTCGCGTGGGTGAATCTGCTGCTCGCGGGCAACGCGCTGCTCACGGAGCTGCCCGCGACGGCGATGAAGGCTGGCCTGCTTTCACTCTCGATCGAGAACACGGCCGTGAGCGAGATCCCGTCCTGGATCTACTCGGACATGGCCACAGGCGCTGGCACCCTCGAAGTGTACGCGTACAACACGCCGTACTGCATCGCGCAGTCCTTGGCAGCAGCCTCATCGTCTTCGTCATTGTCCAGCAGTGGAAGCAGCGCTACAAGCAGCGGAGCGTCTGCTTCAGCAGCTCCGACAGGCAGTACCGGAAGCACCAGTACCAGCACACTCCCAGCAGCGGCAAGTGGTAGTGCGACCGTCAACTGCGAGACGCGCGATCCGAGTGGCGAAGCGAGCTACCCGCTGGCGCTCACCACCGCCGCATTCCAGCCAGTGGTGCCCGAAGAGGCTGACGCGGAGTAAACGATACAGTAGCAAGCAAGTTCTAGTGCAGTGGCGGCCACAGGACAATTCATTACGCCCAGGCAAGTCCGTTTGAAACAAACAAGCAAGGATTGGCGGTTTCGCCTGCTTCGCTGACCTCTGTGCGCAGCGTCGACAACTTGCAGGTCTTGTTGTGTGTGCTGGCTGAAGTTGCTAACAAAGGTTCGATTTTTTCTTGCTTTGCTGTTGTTGTTCTGACTTGGCAAACGGCAACTCTTGTTCTTGTGCGTCACTCGTCTACAGGTAAACGAGCCGAGCGTTTTGCTTTGCGCAATCAGCAACATCAGAAAAAAGAATCCTGCGACGCGGTCCCTTCAATTCGTTCGTTTTGGACCGCAAACCCACTGACTCCAGTCAGTCGACCCCCTGCACACTCATCTGCTGCTTGTCAAACGGCAAGAAGAGGTCCACAACGAGGAGCTCCATCCATTCATCTCACATCAGATGAGAATCACCCGCTCGTTCATTTGCACAGCACTTACAATCAGCCCATCCAGAACGAAGAGGAACAGACTGCTTGTCGTTTACAGGGTCCGGCTCCCTGGTCGGCTCTGCCTGGCGAGTCCGTCGAACGAGCGTGCGCCATTGGACCAGCGAGCAGTGACGCAGCGTCCGCATCCCCACCAATCACTGCAATCTGCTTGCCGCTCGGTCCGACAGTCGCTCGCGTGACCACGAAGAATAGAGCGCTTCACCACCTTCAGTTCGGCGCCACCCACGCGCTCACCTTGTGTCAATAGATCTCTCGTGCCAGTTCTGAGAATAAGTGGAGGTGAACGAATGAATGCGAATGCGCAAGTTGTTGCGCTCGACTAAGCGCGTCCCACAGGCTGCAACGCTCGCTTTTGTGCGCTAGCGAACATGTCGACGGACCAATTTGCACTTGGTTGACAGATAACTGCATACACACAACGATCCTCGGCGTCTACAGCGACGAGGTATCTTATTATCAAAACAACTTGCTGCTGAGGCACAGTTTCAAATGTATGCGCGAACGTTGAGACTTGCGCAGTCACAACAAGCGAACAAATACAGCAAGACCAGCCACTGTCGCGCACAAGCAAAGTGGCGCATATAAGAACACACACGCAACTCACACACACACTCAACAAGCTTGTTTGCGTTTTGCGTTGGGCTTTCACGTCGCATTGCTCGCGCCCATCAATCCACCACACACACAAGCAAACAACCAAACGAAAAGATACACACACTGACTGAATCAGACGATCAGCACTTTCGTGCAAACAAGTCAAACTGAGAACGAAACGATTCGCTTGCTCACTCCATTGTCTCTTGCGCGCATTCACTATGTCAACCAATCAATCACTATGAACGTATGGTGGCAAGCGTTTTGCGATGCTGTAAACGACCCACAAAGCGCAAACAACCATTAAACAAGCAAGTCAACGGACCTGGTGGTGGTGTTTTCCACAAAGAGCAAGATGCAATATATAATGACGCACACAACCAACAGCAAGAAGCGAGCAAGACCAACAAACAACAACGCGGCAACTGCGACCTGCACACTTGCGAACTTGCTTTCTCTTTGTCTTCTCAGCACAGAAAACACTCTCTTTGCCCTTCAATTTTCAAACCGCTTTTGACAAAATCGGGTTCTCTTTGGTTGTTGCTGATTGTTGATGACGGACTGACCCAGATCCAAGATGCAATGTGGATGGGGATGGGCAGGATAGGACAAGCGACGGGTGTGTCCGCCCATGGATCCATATCGGATCCATCAATAACAAGCTGACTGGCTTGTCTCTATGCTCACCCAGTGGTCGCCAGTCTGGCTCGAAGGGGGACGCAGGGAGGACACACCAGCTGATGGCCGAAAGGCCGCGCACGATCTTGAGAAACCGTACCGGAGCTCTTCGATATGAACGCCACCAAAGTCTCGAGACAGTCCACCGAGAGACACATCAATCAGCGCTCGACAGGCAAACTAGGGACTGGATATGGAGCTTGTCTTGTTGCTCTCCTATATATTTGTGGCTGCCTTGCGTCCTGTTAACAAGAGCCAGAGTTGAAGTGGAAGTGGTGAGCAGCGGCTTAGTCACTCGAAGGATGTACGAACGACAGCCGCCCTCTGTCGTAGGTACTGAAGTGATGACGGACCAAATTGCTTTGAGATGCAAATCATGGCGTGTTTTCCTCTTGACTGCGCAGTACTGCTGTATGGAGAAGCAAGCGGAAGCGCAAGACGTGCAAGGAAGGAAAATGGCTTCGCTTCCTCCTCATTTCGCTCTCACCCAGCTTTCCCAATAATATGAGGAAAGGAGTGGAGCGCCTTCTGAATCTGATTGATCACTGATCTCTTCCACGTTCTTGGTGGTGCAAACTTCAAATCCTCAATGCTCTTGGTTGGCTAGTTATTAATCGATTCGCACGCATCTAAGTGCACCGTAAAGGGTCTCTGTGCACATTCCGCTGATGACCAAGCATGCCACAATGTCCAGCGCTGTACTGTACGCAGAGAGAAGAGCAGCGCTGACCAAGCAGCACAGCACGCTTTACTTGCTGGTTTCTATTTTGGTCCCCGCAAATGAAAGAGGGTCGATCGCATCTCATTTTAATTACTGATACCATGGACCAGTAAACGGATTTGCTTGCCAGCACATTCTCTAATGAGGCTGTCTCGCACGCAAACTGCTATTGTTTCTCTATCGCAAGAGAGAGAGAGAGAGAGAGAAAGAATGCGGCGATTGCGCTGTATCATATTGTACATCAAACGTCCTCTCTCCAAGACACGCCTGCACGAACGAAACCTCAGCAACTAACAAGCATTTGCGCAAAAATGCAGCGTTTCTCAAGCTTGCAACATCGCGAGTGGATCATCTTCATCTTGCTTGATTTCCAATATACAACAGTAAGTTGTGTTTGAAGTTGTACTTGCGCGTGTGGTTTTTAAAGCACGACACAGGATTTATTTCGTCAATCCATTACTCGTGCTTGCTCTTCAACATAGCCGTCAGCCAGTCTACCGTTGGGCCTTGCATCACACATTTGGTGTATCTAACAAAAGGCTTGTTGCCTAACTAAGCACGTGCTGCTCACACACAAATACAACACGAACAAATTTGGGTTCACTCTTGCGAAACTTGTTATTGAAGGCACTTGTTTGCTTGTTGGTTCATGCTTACATAGCAAGTTTCCCCAGACAAACAACGGGAGGTCATCTGTCTGCGAGTGTGTGGGAGTCCAACTGACTGGCGATTCAAGCGCAAATCAATCCAACAAGACACCAGGTCAAGTGAAATCCTCCATTCTTCTTACAAGTGTATTTCTTGTATGTGTTGCGGTTTCACATGTTGGAGATGGCTGCATTCACTTGTGTGGTATTCGCCATGGAGGCATCTGTGAATAATCACTCCAAACCTTGAAAGGCCGCTCGCATTGTGACCGTGCGACCGACTGGCGAGGAGGCGGGAAGCATTTTGTATGTCCTTCCCGCGAGCGCCGCACTCATCAAGCAGAGACCTCGGCGTTCATCTGTTGGCTTTGAATGACAAAACCCAAAACTTGCGCACCACGCCGATTTTAGCAGATCGGCGGACGTGTGTGACGGCGAGTACGACCGTAGACGAGCTGACAGTGGAACGGAAAATGGCGTGGCGACCAAAAAGGCTGTCAAGAAAGTATGTGTCCATACCCACTCTCTCCTATGCCAGTAGATTTGATTCAGCTTGCTTACTCCGACACAGTGTGAATTTCGAGCAAGAGTTCAGCTACCATGATGTACTGATTTAATCGCTATCCGAAATCAAGTGATCTTGCTTTGTTCGTTGAAGTGGTTTAAGCTTGGGTTTTGTATGCGAGGTTGAAGTGCCTCCTCTTCTCATTTTTGAAATCCTTTTGCAGCAGACGCACGTACGCAGACAAAGAAAGTCTCCGAAGTGGTTTGGCTCGAGTTGTTTGCTGCTTGCATATTTATTTGACTTTTTTTTGCTTTGCATTTTGTTGACATCGTGAGACGCAAACAAGTCAAGTCAGTCTCTTTCAAAAAAGCCACACAAAATATTGAGGAAAGGATCACATCATATTAACGCTTTTTGCACAAGACGTGTTGTTTTCAAATCGGCCAAATCAGCAATGTGATGTGAAGACAGTTTTGAAAATGGATACAGTACAGTACGTGCGAGTCTGACGCAAATCGTCGTCCCATAATAGGAGAAAATAAAAGCAAATCATATGGACATTCTGAACTCTACGTGTATGGGGATCAGCAGTGAAGAAACAGACAGCGTCAGGCATTTCAGATTATTTGCTGGTTTTTAGCAAATCCGTTTTGTACTGCATCTGCGTATTCAGTGGTCCGATATCAGAAAATATCTATTTTTCGTTTTTTTTCTGGGTTGATCGTCGGGACGAGAGAACAAGTTCAGCTTGGGATTTGGAATGACGACTGACCAAAATGGCCATTTGTTTGTAACTTGTAGTTTTAGGTTTGAACCGCGTGTGTTGGCGAAACACTTGGGCAAAGCAAAATCTGCCAACATGTGCAATGCATTTCACTTGGATTTTGTATGCCCTCTCAATATTTGGACGTTTTTGTGCCAGTGTGAGTCAAATGTGGGAACTCATCAATTGAGTTGTGCCCAAACTGAAGTGCCACGTTCGCCCATTTTTTTTTGCTTGCACAGCCTGGGCTCATAAAATTGAAGAGACTTTTTTTCCACACATGGAAGGAGGATGGAAAAGAGGAGGAGGGGAAGAGTGAGTCGGTCCCGTGTCCGTCCGTCCGTCCGTCCAAAACAAGCATCTGGATGTTTAAGTTTGTTTGTTGAGGCTCGTCGTCCCAAACTGGACCGGACCGCAGCTCAGGCCAGCCCATTCCCACTCACTCTTGCGCTTCCCTTCAAACGTGGCAGTCCCGAAATCGCTGCCGTTCGCACAGGCCGAGACGCCTCATTTTTTTACAGACGATAGACTCGCGTGCGACCCAAATAGAAACGCTCGACCGTCCGTGGCCGTAAAGAAACAGTCCGAGCCCAGAGAAACTAAACCCGGGACCCGTCCACAGAGTCCATGTCCACATATTCGCTGCCGTCCTCACAGTCCATCCGTCCAGCCGACCCGCAGCAGCAGCAACAGCAGCAGGAGAAACAGATGAAGATCATGGTCAAGTGGCTAAGCCTCTTCAAGTTCAGCTGGCTGCGCAAGTGCAAAGTGTGTCGCGTGCGCGGTACCAAGTGCCTCTGCAAGCGGCCGTCGCTGGCGCTCGAGCACATTTTCTTCCTCGAGGAGCGCAAGAACAAGTTCGGCGCGCGCAACTTCAGCCACGTGAGCGACACGATGGTCACCACGACGTCCAGCACCGTCATGTCAACCAACAACACGGTGCTCATGCGCGGCAGCTCGTTCGGCGACGAGTACGCCTTCGCTGACTACTATTACAACCCGAGCCAGGGTAACAGCAACAGCATGGCCCAGCAGCAGCGTCAGAGCCTCACGAGCTCGCACAGCAGTCACAGCTCGCTCGACAAGAAGAAGAAGCGCACGTCCCCGACGTCCAGTACCACCGCGATCGTGCGCAAGAACTCGGGCAAGATGGTGCCGACCAACACGCGAAGGCGCTTCGAGGAGCTCCCGAACGAGTACACGCTCTACTCGGAGACCCGCAGCGCAGCGCCGTCCTCGGCGTCGCTCACAGGTAGCAGCCGCCGCCGCCCACTGCGGCTGCAGAGCGGATCGTCGTCGTCGTCGGTTGCGTGCAAGGAGGAGAACGGCGTGTCGTTCAAGTTCTACGGCCGCGGCGGCAAGAGCAGCAGCCTGTCAACGACCCCGAGCACGTTCAACAGCAGCCGTGGGCTCGGCTCGAAGAACGACTCGCTCATCCTGAGCTCCAGTTCGTCCAGCGCACTGCGCATCTCGACGTCGTCCGATCGCATGAGCGTCGACAACAACTTTGGCTCGTACAACCCGCGCGCCATGTACATCGACAACGGCTACGCGTCGAGCATCCAGGAGGACGATGACGACGACGCGCTGCGGCAGCTCAACGGCTGGCTGCAGGCGTCGCCATCCTCGACCGCCGGCTCGTTCGCGGCGCCGCGCAACATCCACTGCTTCTAAGCAGAGCCAAGCAACCCTCGGCGCTCCAGGAGTGAACTGGAAGACGCCTCTAGTGTGATAGTAGACCACCCACCCCACCCAATATCATTATCATTATTTCTAAAGTTAAGGCGAGAAGAAACAACGAGCAAAGCCCACCACCGCTTTGCCGCCGCCATCTAATTAAATACAAAACCTCCGCCACACCAGCAACAGAAAGCTGCAGAACACCCATACATCCGCATCACTCGCTCCATTATTTGCCATTAATTACCATCGCATGGGCCAAACAGACTGCGATATGAGCGGCCCCCTTCGCGAAGTCATGTGTGTATGAGGCACCTTCTCACCAGAGACGCCCGGATGTGTTGACCATGACCGCACGCCTCATGCATGAAGGAAGGTACTGTCAACAGAGAAGCGCGCGAGACTCTCTCAGAACGCTTGAGCCCCCACACATGGAAGTGTTCACCCACCGCTACGACAAGGATGTTGCGACACGCTTATCTCACTCACGCATTAGCGTTCAGACATTTCGACAGACGAACCGCAATGGCCACCGGCTGACCACATAGCGTCTGGTCGGGGCCGCCACCTCCAGAGCTTTTCTTTCCATATTTCTTTTGTCATGCGCGGTTGCTTGAAGCGGAGATTCGCTGATTGCCGGCGCCCTTGTGCCATCAATCAATTGAGGGCGGCGGTCCTGGTCCTTGGTCCGGACCGTAGCACACCTGTTCGCCTTGGAGGACTCATTGGCTGGCGTTGGATCAAGCGAGCGGATTCCTGACTCCGAGCCATTTTGGAGCGCCACTTCTGCCATTTCAACGAGCCAGTCAGCTTTTGCGCAGCATTGCGATCCGCGGCATCGGTACCTACAATTTATCGAAGGATTGGAAAGCCTTGCCTCCCGCACAAAATCAAACAGCTGATACTGTACGGCACTTGTAGCTTCATACAGTCTTCTATTCAAGTGATCACAGTACCACGTGACCCGAAGGCTTTGACGAAGCCACTTCAACCTGGGAGTGAGTGTGAGCAGTGACATCAATGCGCTGTTCCAGGGACTTGATCACGCACCAGAAGAACCCACAAACGAGCTTTGAAGAGAAGGATGCCGCCTAGCGCTTTGCTTGCCTTTGAGTCCGATCGGACTGAAGTAGATGTTCGAATCTTCATGCCACGCGACCTATCCATTCTTTTATTGCCACGCCATCCATCGCCGCGTCAAATCTGTTCTGTTTCGATGGGATGCAATGATGCCGTGAAACGATAAAAAAGTAGCTCCGTGTGTCCTTGCAGCAAAGCAATCAAGGGGTTAAAAAAGGTTGCCCCGCAATTTGCGTTTCAACAATGTGCTGCACTTGGGTGTAACCTCAAAGCTCATCCTGCCGTGATCTTTCCGCCTGAGTCTTCGTAACAACGGAACGCGACGTAGTCCGTCAAGATCCTGAGAAGGGCACTCATAGAAAACACAGCAGCAGTCAGACTCAAAGCCAACAGCACCCATGTCGTGCCTCTCAGTACCATCGCCTTTTGGTCTGTATTTTACCTTACGACCATATGCCCCGCTCTGCAGTTCTGCAAGTCTTTCCACGTGATCCCTCGCGATGGGGTTGTTGGCGCCACGATGTCGAAAATCTGAGTCTGCGACAGAGTACAATAACACAGACACAGATACACCACGATCAATGGAAAAAGATCCGATCATGCAGAAGAAAACGGCATTGCGCCTTGCAAAGCCGATCAGTTGTGCATCTGGTCGAATCCTACCCGCAATCGCTCCACGGAAATTGCGTCGTCTTCATCGTGGGAGTGGATCTTCTGCGTCAAATCCCGCAAGAAGTAGTCGATGGTGAACTTGTCCAGGAACCCTTGCTTCTGGAAATCGAGGCAATTCCAGAAAAACTATTCCAGCAAGAACAGCGTTGGACAGTGTGTGAGAATGCACAAAATACTGCTTGACAAACGTACCCGTAGCGAGGTCGTGGACGTCCTGTCAGCCATCAGCAGCGTGAAATCAACAAAGGACTTGTAGTCCATTTCACTGTCGGGAGGGTACGTCGGGCACTCGGAAAAGACTTGCGTGATGAACGCGGCGGTGAGATCGTGCGTGGGCTGCTGGTGAGTTGGATTGAAAGCTTTCTTCTTGCCGTACTCCGCCATCTCTTCCGCGCTCAGCATGCCGTTCTTGCCTTTATCGAGTTGCATGTATTGCCGATGGATGTTGCGGATCGTGCTCGGATTGAAGCGATTGTCCTCAATGTTGAAATGCTCCCATAAAATTGGGTCCGTGAGCTTGAAGAAATCTTGGAACACCTCACACTCCACGAGATCGTCAACGAGGAGTAAGCCTTGCCGTTTCCGAGTGTCGTGAGGAAGCAGCAGCGCGCGAGTGCAGATTAACTGGTAATACTGCAGAAAATCAACCTGTACCAAATAAGAAGCGAGTTCTATCAGTGAATAATACCAAGCTGTTGCAGCGAGAAACATCGCTCGCCGAGCTTCTTCCAGCTTACATTGACATCCAAGTGAGAGTTCACTGCATTTTCGACCAGCTCGCTGATAAGCGACGTGAACTCCTGTTCTGAGAGCTCTCCGCTCGTAGAATTAACGTGGCCACTGCGCAGATCGACAGTAGTTCAAGATATAATCAGTACCCCTCGCTTCATTTCAAAAGACATTAGTGTCTCAGTCGTTCACCATTCACCTCAAGAACTTCGTCGCAGACAGCGATAGCTGGAGCTTAGAGAGGCATTCGACGAGCGTGAAGCCGTTGACCTTATTCTCGTGGTCAACTGGGAGCTAAAGACAGTTCGAGTTAGTGGACCAGTTCCAGTCAATTATCTACTCTGCTGAAGGGTTTCTTACCATAAGGAAGCACTGGTTGGAGAGGATCGTCTGGGTCTTCTTCACCATCGCTGGTGGAAACTTTGGATTGTTTCGGATCCGCTCAAAGTCTTCAAATGAGAGCATGATTGCCATGTGATCGTCCAGCATGCGGTCAATTAAGACGATCCCTGACCTCTTGACGTTTTTTCGCAGCACAGCTTTATGGTAACTTGACATCCCTGGGTTGTCTTCTCAAAAAAAGCACCCGAGGAATTTCCAGCACATCTCGCACGCATTTAGTCCAGGTGTTCCCAAGCACATAATATCAAAGGGTTCATGCGCGTGCCGCACGTACATGCGTGTGCGCTAATCACATTCAGCAGCAGCTTCCACTCACGCTTTGTCATCACAAGCGCATCGAGACTTGCGTCGACGCGACTGCGAACGATCTGCTCGCTCAGCGTGCTTATGTTTCCCTGTTGCTCCCTCGTCTTCTACAAGAACCACGCGCGATGACATCGGCACACTCAGTCAAAAAACAATGGATCTGCATGTCAAATGCTCTAATCACCGGGTAGAAGAAGCGCGGGATGCTCGCATAGCTGTCTCGACGAGGCGTCTGGGTATCAGTGCGCAGCTCCATTGAAGTTCGAGTGCTTGCTGGGTGAGCTTGACAGCATTTGACAACAACATTTGGGTAACCCAAATGTAACCCAATGGGTTCGGCGTCGCTTTATATTGTCGCAAAACCATTTGCGGTTATACCCAGGCTCTAAACCTGGTAAAATAAAATATTTAGTAGAAAATATATACGTCCAATCAGGTTGTTGGAATACTTGAAGTCACTAAAATGAAGAAAAAGTAGCTCAAAGAATGATGATCCTACACTTTCCCTTTCTGAGAGAGGAACATGGTTCCCGCACTCCGCATTTGAACCCACAAACCGCACTGCAACTCAACATCATGAAGGCCATCCCAGGCGGCGAAGTCATGGGGAGCAAGTGGATGGACGAAACTTGCATGGGCGGTACGGCACGTTCGCGTCTCGTGCAGATGACACCTCCGCGTCCAATAAAGGTACCCACCCCACCACCGCCGCCTTCAGTATCAGCAACAGCCGTGGCAGCATGACACAGAAAAAGAAGCCAGCGCAATCACAGCCCATTGTGCCTGTACCAGTGCACCAGAAGGAGAAGCATATCAGCGCCGATGATACTAGCGCAAGCTATGTCAAAGTGCCGCTGCTGGTTGCACCAAGCAAGCTTCGTTTAAAAACTGGCGGTGGCGAAAAAGGAAGACAACAGCAAGCAGCTCCGGATGGCGCTCAACCAGAGAGCGCCAAGCGTGTGTTCCACCCGGAATCGTCTGCAACACCGCTGTGGTGGAGACTGCTATTCCAGTTCTTCGGTGATTATCTCAACTCCCCCGAGAGACTACGCCCAAGCGACTGCTGGGAGCTCAACGATAAGTGCAAGAGCGCCGTGGTGTCGAATTAGTTGCGGGATCTGTATCGTGTGACGAACCAAGTGAAGACAAGTCGACGCGGCGCAGCGCTTGCTCGGGCGATTTTCGTGATGGAATGGAGAGGTCTCGTTACAGGCGGTCTGCTTTCAGCGGTGTACGTGATCACCAGTGTGAGTATTCCATTGACGCTGTTTTCGCTGTTAAGCCGAGTGATGGAGTCGAATTCCTACGCGATGAAGACGATCTACGCGCAGTTGGTGGCACTGTACTTGCTGCATCTGCTTGCGCGAGGAGTGATGGCTCTTGGCTATTTCCAAAGCTCGTAAACCGAGTATCGTGTCGTCAGTGCGCTGCGTGCACTCATTTTCGAGACCACGATCGGCGTTCCCAACCAGCAGTGCGAAGATAAGAAACGGATCGCCGAGGTGACCAGAATGTACGAGCAGGAGACGTTCGTGATAGGAGTTTCTTTCGGTCATATACAAACGCTGTGTGGTCGCATCGCGTTGCTTGCACTTGAGGTGTACATTCTGGTGCGAATGTTCCACTCGAATGCCCTCGTGTTGCTCGCGATATTCGCGATTCTCGGCTTGGCGTCTTTGCTCAGAGAGTTCCTTGTCAGCCACGCTCGTGAGAAGTACCGTGCAAAGTCAACCGTTCGGCTAAACCTCGTCCATGAATACCTCAAAGGTATCCTCATGGTCAAGCTGAATGCTTGGAAGAGGAAAATTCGAACCCGGATGGAACGAGCTCGCGACGACGAAAATTGACCACGAAAGATGTTTGCTTTCTTGCATGCGTCTTCGCTTACATTCGACAACACTGCGCACTTGTTCTCAGCGCTCTTCCTCACTGCGATGACAAGTGAACAGAGCTTGTTTTCTCCGGCTCAGATCTTCACGGCGCTGATATTGGTCGATCGAATCAAGAATCGAATACATTCGCTTGTTTGGCTTGGCGGGTGTCTACTTGACGGAGCGGTCTCGTTGCGCAGCATCGATCAGTACATTGGTGACAATCAGACCGAAATGCGGCATGCGGTGAAGATCAACCCAAAGACTCCTGCTGATGCCGACGTCATGGTAGCGATTGAGCGAGCCTACTTCACAAATCCAAGCAGCAGCAAGAACTCCCAGGTTCTGCTCGCCAACGTGAATTTGACCATACGACGAGAGCAGTTGACTGTCATCCGTGGCAATACAGGCACTGGCAAGTCCACATTACTGCGATCTATACTAACGAAGTGCGTCCACTCTACGGAAATGTCTCAGACCCCCATTGGGCCAGTGGTATTACACTGGTTTGGGGACCGGGAGGTCAGTGGATCGATCCCCATGGGTGATCGAATCTGCGCGACTGGAGAGAGCCACACAATAGTGTACTGGTTCACAAACCCACATTAGTGTAATGAAGTGGAGCCCTTCCCACCCGCGTTAACAGAGCTTGCTTAAAAATCCTTGAAACAGTAGGGGCCAATTAGCGTGTGCGGGTTGATACAGAGCTGCTTGTATTGTCGAATCTCCCCGGAGGTTCGAGGGAAGTGGTAGCTTGTCTCTCTCTACGGAAACGTCTCCGTGAAGAGCGAAGAAGAAGAAGAAGAAGGTAGTTGCTGCATCGCCTACTGTCTCCAGAAGCCACGGCTGCAGACACTGAGCGTCCGAGGCAACATTCTCTTTGGATCAGCGTACGACAAACACAAGTACCGGTGTGTGCTGGACGCGTGCTGCTTGCTGGACGACCTCAAGATGCTTCCAGGCGGCGACTCGACGCGCGTGGATCCGAAAGGTGTGAACTTGTCGGGCGGTCAGAAGAGTCGAATCGCACTGGCTCGCGCGTACTATGCTGGCACAGACTTGTACGTGCTGGACTGCCCATTTGCGAGTGTGGACGCCATCGTGCAGAGCGATGTGTTTCGAAAGTGCATCGTAGATCTGCTTCGGTACAAGACTGTGGTGCTGGTGACCCACAACCCAGAGATGGTTTCAAATGAGTTTGTTGATCAAGTGGTGAGCATCGCAGATTCGTGCGTCAATGTGCTTAATTGTAACGATCCTCGTGACTCAAAGCGACGCAGTTGGCGGGTCCATGAGTTTGAAAATGCACCATTTTGGAAGCGAGCGCCAGACACCTCTGGAGCGCACAGCCTTGTCCATCAGGGGTTGAACATGTGGTCAATTCCAAATGATACGATTCCTAGTGTGACCAAGGCAACAGCGTCAAGATTTTACGACAAGACTGAGCCAGAGCAGAGTGAAGTTTCGGATTTGTCTCTCAAGCTACTGCTTCCTATTTTCCTCCAGCGCAACTTCTGTGTTCCGATCGGTCTGCCATTCGCTGCTATCATGACTTATGGATTCATCTCTTCGGCGAAGGACTTGTGACTGGTATCATAGATATCTGGCAATGAAAGCACAACTCCTGGCATCAACGCAACAATCTATGGTGGCTTGGTTATGGTCGCTCTTGTTACAAGCGTCTTCGGAGGGGTCATAGTTTCGCTGGCATTCTTCAACGTGTCAAATTGCTTGTTGGACAGCATGACTTGGTCATTGCTGAGAGCTCCTATGACGTTCTTCTACTTTGGTATTTGGCCCACCGCGCGACGACGCTGTTTTTCCAAGTGGCAATCGTCTGGTACTTCATAGGCTTCACGGAGACCTTCGCGGTATTGATTGTGATCTTTGCACTGAGAAAGATGTTCCCAACCCGAGATTGCTTCCGACTGCAAGGCGCTGGGCTAAACGAGTCGAGAAGGCTGAATTTCATCTCGGAATCTTTAGACGGAGCTTCAAGCATTCGCGCATTCGGTCCAAGTCAAGTTGAACGATTTCGCTTTGAGCACGGGCTCTGGTCTGATGCAACTACACAGCGCGAGTATTTTGGAGAACGCTTCAATACTTTCGTCGTCATCCGCTCCACCCACATTTGCGGGATGCTGTTGATTCTCTTGGGACTGCTGCTCTGGAGAAACTAGTTCTCGCCGGTAGCGTTGGGGCTCATGCTGCACTACATCTTCATGATTAACGATAATATCATGGGTGTGGCAACCGGCTTTATCAACTCGTTCTTGTCACTCTCGAGAGTTCAGAAGTTTACGAATACTGTTCCATCGAACCAAAAAGCAAGGCGCATACTTTCCAGATCACTCAGCCTCTAAATGGATGGCCTCATGTAGCCCAAATCGTGTTCGACAAAGTTGACTTCGGCTACTCAGTGGAACCAAATGGCACTACTGCGCTTCGAAACCTAGCATTCACTGTCACAGGTGGACAAAAAGTCGGGCTCGTTGGTCGCACAGGCTCCGGAAAGAGCTCACTCGCGATGGCACTTTCTCGACTCCACCCCTTGACTCGCGGTCGTATCCAGATTGACGGTGTTGACATTTCTCGTCTGGACTTGGATGTGCTCCGCAGTAGCATTTGTATCATCTCGCAGACACCAATGTTATATCGGTGCACCGTGCGTCATTACCTGGATCCGTTTGACGAGTCGAATGATGGAGATATATGGAGCGTGATCCACAAATGTGGACTCCAGACAAGTATGAGCAACCTTGAAGCAGAACTATTGGACAGTGGTGAGAACTGGAACTTGGGAGAGCGTCAGATGCTTTGCATGTTTCGCGCACTGCTCAAGCCATCGCGATCGCTGATTCTCGATGAATTGTTCTCAGCGCTGGACCAAGCGAGTGAAACGAGGCTGCTGGTAGTACTGGAGGACAGTTTTGTGCACTCGACGGTGTTTCTGATCACACATCGGCTGGACCAAGTGCTCAAGTTTGATAAGATCCTGGTGCTGGAGAAAGGTGAGCTGCTGGAGTTTAGCTCTGCTGCAAAGCTGGCGAGCGGTCCGAGCAGTTCGGTCTACGAGTTTCTCGAGACGACATTTTTGACGTTTTAACTATCATTCTCGTGCCACTCAGCTCTCACTACTGTGGTAAGTGGCAAAGATGGCATGAACTGGCTCACAAATCACAACAATATTTAAATACAACATGCCACTCACTACCTACAGTCAGCAATTTTACAACTTGAACATGTTCTTTGGCTAAGATATCTCAACTGGAGGGTGCTCGTGGATTAGGCTGAGCAGCTCCGTGAATTTTGTATAGAGTTGCTCTTCCAAGCAGCCCAGTACTTTGTTTCCATAGTCGACAGCCCTTATGAATGGCAACAGCGCAACAAACCATCGTTTTGAATGATACCTTCACGATCCGAACGAGCACGTAGAGCTCCCTGACCAGCGACAGCGTGTCGCTCCGGAGCGAGTGGACACGCAACACAGCGATCGCGATTGATGTCGCGTCACGCTCGTACAGATTTATGGCGTCTGCGAGTCGATCCCAGCAGCGCACAATCTCTATAGAATGAGGTTCTGCAGTGCGCTCGCGATGGGTCCGCATATCCTGGAGGCTTCAAAATCGAGTAGAGCTCTCAGGATCCTCCTGCAGCCACCAACACAAAGAGGAGAAGCAGCTAGTCCATACCACAAGCCAACAACCGCGCACAACACGCTCGTTGCTCGTCAGGAGACTGAAAATAACGAGTGGGACCGCGACGCGCGCTGCTCAAAATTCGCCAATGCTCATAATAACTCGTTCACAAGGAGATGATCTGTCTGGCTGCTTTGCAATAGCGCATCTATCAACACTCCGCTATTGGAAGATCTGCTCCTGAGGCGCTTGCGGTTGGCTTGCCGGAACTCACTCGTAACCTACGCGTTTGTGGGTCGGTCCTCCAACTGCAATTCAGAACGAAAAGTGTCAACGAACGCCGAGTCGAGCTACTTATGTTTTTGACAAAAACTTGACTATTCGCGTAACAAGTTGGTGGCTTTGAACACTCGATTCTAAACGCTTCAGTGCCTCAACACTCATTCGACATCTCTTCGCTGCGCGCGCTGGATCGTATTGGGGTCATTTATCTCTAATAGAAACAAAAAGCCACGCCAAAGAGCTCACACTGTATCAACTCTCGCTCGACAGCTCAACTATTACTACTAGCATGCATCTCACTCGCCGAATTACGCGGTGTAGCCAGCATGCGCTGGGTACGTCGGGTAACCCCACTCCGTGCTGTTCGCCAGCAAGTCCGCGTCGAAACCGTCGCCACCCGCGCTCACGTACAGAAACTTGGTGAACGGTACCGATGCGTAGTACGTGAACGGTGTGGCACCTGGGATGAAGACCACGTCGCCCTGGATCAAGCGCGCCGTCTCACCGTTGATCGTCACGACCAGCTCGCCCTCCTGCATTTGGAACGCCAGGTGCTGCTTCGCGGTCGTCGTGGCGATCGTGTCGTTCGAGAATTTGGGCGACAGCGTGATGGTGCCCATGGTGAAGTTGTTGGTGGTCTGCGTACCAGTGGCCAGCGGCGCGATGACATGGTAGAACCCCGACTGGGTGTTGAGGTACTTTGGGCCGTAGTTCTTCGCGATGAAGTTTGGCGTGTGGCCGTCCGGCGCGAGCGAGTTGCTGCCATTATGCCAGTTGCCGGAGCCAGCCATGCCATCTACGAGGTCGCGGCGCGGCGAGAATTCGAGCTGCGCGTACACGTCGAACGAAGTGAGCGACGAGATGGCATCGCTCGATGCACCAGCACCGGCTGACGCATTCGAAGCCACCGCAGGGATGTACTCGGTGCCCGTGCTCGAATCAAGCTCACCACTGCCAATCGCAATGAAGAGCTTCTCAAACCCACCAGGCTGGATCACGCCCGTGAGCTGCGTATCAGGATCCAGGATCTGGTACGAGTGGATAGTGTTGTGCGGCACGGTGCCGTAGTCGCCTTGCGTCATGACGCGAGACTGCTCGACCGAGTCGCCGAGCTTGGCCCAGAGCTGAGCGCGGCCCTTGGACACGTAGAAGTTTTCATGATGCAGCTTGTGGATGTGCGGGAGTACGCCCAGTTCCGTTGAGTCTGGCGCATTCGTCTGCAGTAGTGTGAAGGCGTTGCCCGACGCGTTGCCCGTGACGGAGAAGCGGAAGATCTGCTGGCCGACCGTCGCAGTCAGACCTTTCTCCTTTGGCAGGACATATGGGCGAACGAACTGTGGGGCTTCGTCGACGTAGAGCCCGAGCGAGGACCAGTCGTAGCTGGCAGCAGCAAATCCAGCGGCAGTGGAGGCGAGCGCTCCAGCGAAGAGAGTAGATTTCATGGCGAATGGAAGCGTGGATAGGTGGAAAGGAAAGAGGGTGATGCGGAGCTCTTGGGGCTTGGTGGCAAATGGAGAAGTGAGCTACTGATGGAAGCCCAGAGAGTTCTACTGGGAAAGTGGGCATCAAGGCACACACCTGGGTCAGGCCACAGTCGCCAGCCAGCGTCCTACCGTTGGCGAGTCGGCCTCTGCTTGGATGACGCAACGGCTTGCTCAGAAATGGAAAGCTCTCTCCAGTACTGTACTGTACCTATTTTCGTTCAGGCAGGATCTGCTCATCCTCCCCCATCAAAAAGAGTCAGATTTGGTCTCGGAGCATCATCATACTGCCCAAACTAAGCGCGTAGACGAAGCGAGGGCTTCAAACGACCCAAAATAAGGCGAATTAGCATCAACATCGTATTCCAAGAAGTGTTCGACACGATCTTTGACACGTTTCTACACCAGGTTTACTGGCACGCTTCAAGTTTTTGCGATGCCACTTTGAAGTTGAGGTGGACACAAGGCAGACAGACAGTGGGCTGCTTGTTGGATCCGAGTTTTCTCTCCGTTATGCTATTAACACATTCACATAGGGTCTTGGAAGCATGTACGAGCAACTGCACTGTTATATGTGGAGCAGCGCACGCCAGCCAGAAAGTAAGGTAGAGGGCTCTCACTCCTCGACGAGTGTGGGTGGGTATTTTCAGTGAAAGCAATCACCAAAGTCACGATTACCGGCGAGAGCCTGGTTGTGCCTTGGTTGCGCTACCTACACGGTGCATACAAATCCAGTAGAGAAGTTCATCGTGATATTGAGACCACAAGATCAACAGCCAGAGTAGATAACTGACAACGAATGAGTAAACTCCAAGAGTGAATGAAATTGAGTGAATGCTTTCCGCTGCTCATCTTGCTGTTCGCTGAGAGTTGAAGAATTATATTCTAATAGGTGTGTCCCACATCGACATTTTATTTATGGTAATATATGGGCTCCGTATTTTAACCTGTAAAGGTGTATGTCACACAATTTTTGATGTTATACACGGAAAAATGTGAACAACCACGTGTCTAGAGCAAAAGAAAAATCCATTTTGACCTGACCAAAGTATATGTACCTCTCATAATGAGTATTGATCTTTGACGCAGATTAGCAATTTTAACGAGGTAAAAATGGAATTATCGCTCAGTGTTTAAAATACCGGGTTTTGTACCGAGGCTGCAACAGCAATACCGGTGTTTGTGAACACTTCGTCGGTAAACAGATGAAGTGTTCATAAATATTGCTTGCACTCTTGCAAACGTGGTAGACTTCAGGTTGAAAATTGTTCATAAATCGCCGAAGCTGTGCCCGCTCGCTGGGTTATGACCGCCGCAGCAGAAATATGCTGTATGGTAGTTTTATTCTATCGAGTTTTTTCAAATCAAAAGTAAAATCAAGCCATGCAAAATGCTGCTCCAACGGCTGCAGTTCTACTTGACACGCCTGCGCTGCCCCGCGTTCCTGCAGGTGCACGAAGGGCAGCAGACGCAGGGCTTCTCTTCCTGCGCATTCCGCAAAACGCTGCTGCTGTGGCTCTTCGCAGTGTACTGCACGCCCAGTGTGCGCCTCATCGACGATGAGAGCTGGACCCAACACGAGCCGTCGCCGCAGGAGCTACAGCAGTGGCTTCGCTTGATGGTAAGGCGTGTACTGTGACGGATTCTTCAAACTGGTAGCTATATAATAATACAGGGTACTGAATGAATTTGCGTGGTGTGTCGTCATTTGTCTGTGTGTGTGGTGTGTGTATTTTTGCTACAGGGAGCTCAAAGCCCCAACGCATTAGTCGATGGAGAGATGAAGCTGGAGAGCGCCTGCGCACAGCTGCTGTTCGTTGTCGAATGCGTCCATGGCCGCATCTTGCTCGAGGTATACACCGCGTCTCTGCTGTATTCATTGCGAAAAAGGAGCTGAGCAGTTTTCTATGCGCGCTGTTTGTATTGTCTGTCTGCCTGTCGTGGTTTGCAGGAGCGAGGCGAGCAGACGTGCTTGACAGAGTCATCCCAGCTCATCGATGATATTGCGACGCATGCGGTTCGTGATATATACATTTTCACGCCCACACACACACGCAAGGCTTAATTTCGCTTTGGCATTGATCTCGTACTGTACGTACTAACTGCGCTTATATCTCTTTGTTTGCTCTCAATATTGGAAGGAGAGTTTCTTCGACAGTCGCTGCGAGATCTTTCCTGTAAGCATTCAACTCGTCTCGGCAGACAACGGCAGTGGCGCTGGGCTTCCTCGTCAGCTCAAGCAGCTCGCGCAGGACATTGAGTTCATTGATCAGGTACAAAATGAAGCGCAAAAATATGATAAAGCTGACTTGGGGTGCTAATACGTGAATGTTTGTGAATGCAAATCAATGAGCAGCAAGCACAGGGGCTGAAGAGCCGAATAGAGTCCGCAAAAGACCGGCTTCGCGCGCTCACAGGGTCCATGATGATGCCCGATCCGAGCGACTCGAAGCTGCTCAGTGAAGAGCTCGGGAAGTGGCTCCATGAGTCGGTCGCGCTGATGGAAAAGTGCGTGCTGTTGAGTTAACTTGGGTCTCGTCTCCCTCATGAAAGTTCTGCGAGCTCTAAATCCGTGCTTACCACTGCATTTGATTGTTGCCTACAGAGCGAGCGCGATGCTATCGGACGATGTGGCGTGCTGGACGACTGATACGAGACCGGAGCTCGTCAACCTCGGCCAGGCCGCGTCTGAAGCCTACGAGCAAATCGACAAAGTGCTCGCGTTCTTTGAAAACACTGAAGTATGCTACTCTTTGAAGCGCTTCTCGTCGCTAAGTGACTGAAGAACCAATTTCTCATTTTATGTTGTTGATGCTAATGTGGTTTTTGACTTTGCAGCTGTCAGCACGGTTGAGTCGCGACGGACGCTCTTTGCAGAAGGCCCATGAAGTCACCAAGTAGTACGTGTGCCCATCAACATATCAAAGCTCAACTCTGGCGGAAATGGGGTCGTGTGAATGAACCAATTTCTAAAATCTGATTGTTGTTTCTGGTGTTGCTGCTATGCTCAGCTGCCAGGATGTGGCGGATCGCATCGCTCCCGACCTGCGGGGTCAGCTCATGGCGCTAGAGAAGTCCATGGCACTCATCCAAGCCGCCAGTAGATAAAAGAACCAGTGAGAGGCGTATTATATATGCATGTCGAGAAAGCGTTCTGGTGGTGTGGATGCTTGATTGGCAAATTGACATTTTGTCTCTCTTGCGTTTCAAAGGCTTGAGAGTTTCTCTCTTCACTTTTAACTGGCTAAAATTAATTGTTGTTTCCTCTGATTGGCTGAAAAAAGAGCATTCAAACGCTCTTCATTTCTCTGCGGCTCGGAAAGCTCATTTCACCAAAGCAGTCCATAACAAGCAATCGACAAGGAGAAAGCACGCGATGATGCAGAAGGCGAACGGCGGCAGCGGCGCGCACTCGCAGCTACAGGCTCCAGAACAGCAGCAGCAGACAGCAGTGATGACGAAGACAACGAAACAGCAGGCAGCGCCGATGGACGAGTACCAGCGCTACGTGGTGCCGGGTATCCAGAACCTGGGCAACACGTGCTTCTTCAACGCGATCCTGCAGGCGCTGGCGTCCGTGGGCAGCTTCCAGGAGTATCTGGACGAGGTAGTGCGCCAATCCAAGCTCAAGGCACACGCGCGGCGCATTCCGTTCACAAGCGCGCTGCGTGACTGCATCGACGGTATGTGACCTATTGAGTTGCTGATGCTTGATTGTATGTATGCGGTAGGTATGTTGACTTTACTCTCCCCCTGTCTCGTTAGAATTGGCGCCGACCATGGAGCACGAGCCGCGTCCAGCTGTGGTCCCAAGGAGGCTGAACGCTGAGCTCGTGAACAAACTGGCGGCTTTCCGAGGCAACAAGCAGCAGGTATGTATGTCTGCTACCATGAGCTATTTTCTATACTTGAAGTCGGGCACATGCGCTTACAAGTGTGCATGCAATTGTCTACCTAGGACTCGCAAGAGCTGCTGCAGTTCCTCATGAATTTGGTCACAGACGAGCAAAAGCGCTGCGCGATGCGCGACGTGGGGCTGCAGGATCTCATGAGCCGCGGCGAGGCAGACTTTATGGACAAATCGATCAGCGACCTGCGCCACGAGGAGTCGGTGCGGAATCGCAAGTACTGGAACCCGATGCACGGGCTCCAGGTGAACTTGCTGCAGTGCAAGAGCTGCAAGCGGTACCGCCCGATGAGCAACCACCGCTTTCTCGACGTCTCGCTCTCGTTTGGCGCCGACCAGGGCAAGAAGCCCGTGAAGCTCGCCGACTGCCTGCGCATGTACACGGAGCCCGAGGAGATCCAGGGCGTCGAGTGCAGCTACTGCAGTCTGGTGCGCGACCTGCGCGTCACCAAGAGCGAGTACGACGAAGCGATGCGCCTGATCGATCGCAAGAAGGCGAGCTTCGACGACGTGGACCTCGAGATTGCGCAGCACGAGCGCAAAGAGTGGATTCACACGCTCGAGAGCGCGTTGAGCTCGAGCCAGGTGATCAACCTCGAGGACTTTGAGCAGCCGATCCCGCGCGTGCTGCGGGAGTGCCACAAGCGGCTCCAGTTCTCGCGGAGCCCCGACGTGTTTTGCTTCCACTTCAACCGCAAAGTGTACCACGCGTGGAGTGGCAGCGCGCGCAAATTGGACACGCACGTGGATTTCCCGCTGGAGCTCGATATGAGTGCGTTCTGCGAGTACGAGCAAGCGGCGACGGAAGACAAGGCGCTCGCGAACGGCTACACATCGTCTCGCGCCAGTGGCAATGGTAGTAGCCATGGAAATGGCTCTAGCAGTGCCAATGGGCACAAGCCCTCGTCCTCGCCGTTTCTCTTTGCGCTCATGCCCAAGCCGACGCAGGAGTACCTTATTTATCAGCTGAAAGCGGTGATCCTGCATCAGGGCAACGAGCGCTACGGCCACTTCACAGCGTTCCGCCGCATCGCGAACGGCCAGTGGTTTTTCATCTCGGACGACAGCGTGCGCGGCGCGTCGCAGGAGGAAGTGCTCTCGAGCTGCGCGTACATGCTCTTCTACGAGCGCAAGCTGCGCTTCAAACACGGAGGCGCCGCTGCCACCAGCTCCAGCGGAGATGATGACGACAGTCTCCCAGACGTCCCTTTTGAAAACCATCTTGATCAATCCTAAGAGGGAGCAGAATGTATGAAGAAGCAAGCAAGCACGAATGCAAGGCAAGCGGGAGAGCTTTAGAGAGTGCATGAGGGTAGGAAGTGTTGTAAAGACCACGAATCCATGCAATCGTTTTGTGTGTTTTGGTGGTGGTAAAAACGTAAACATGAAAGTACCGTACGAGTATGACACACAGGCGGTGCATCATGGTGTCCGCGTCAGAGGCTCATATGTGCAGCGTGGAGACGATCGCACATGCACGCGCTCACGCCATCTGCGGTATCAGCGATAGCTTCTTCATCCTTGTCGCTATGGTACATTTTGCCATCCATTCTGATTCAGAGGAGCTGTTCAAGTTTGGATGTCGTCCGAAGGTTGCACCAACATTGCCTCACTCACATGAGCTTCATTTTCCATTCTTCCTGTCAACAAACAACTCGGTCAAGCAAGATGCTGTATCGCGACCAGCAGATGTGGGCGGACGTGCCCAAGATCCCGCAGGATGACGGTCCAAACCCGATCGTGCGCATCGCGTACTCCGAGTCCTGTACGTCATCGTTGTATGCGCATGTGGCGTTCTCTTTGTATCTGTTTGTGTGCGTGCTGCTGGCGCAGGAACACCTGGCAATCATCCTCTAATGTGCATGCTCTGTTTGTCCGATTTGTGTACTTATTTGCTGTAGTCACGGATGTGATGGACGTGTTCCGCGGCGTGCTCAAGCTCAACGAGTACAGCGAGCGCACGCTCGACCTGACGCTCGACGTGATTGACGAGAACCCGGCGAACTACACGGCGTGGGCGTTCCGGCGCAAGGTGCTCGAAGCGCTCGGTGCGAACCTCTACGACGAGCTCGTGTACACGGAGCGCATGGCGATCGCGCACCCAAAGAACTACCAGATCTGGCACCACCGACGAGAGATCTGCACGATGCTGCAGGACGGCAGCGCGGAGAAGGCGTTCTCGGCCAAGGCGATTGCAGGTGACTCGAAGAACTACCACGCGTGGGCCCACCGCCAGTGGGCGATCCGCACGTTCAGCCTCTGGGAGGGCGAGCTCGAATTCGTGGACAAGATGCTCCAGGACGACGTGCGCAACAACTCAGCGTGGAACCAGCGCTGGTTCGTGCTCAAGCACACGACAGGGCTGACGACAGACGACCGCCGCCGCGAGATTGAGTATGCGCTCGCGAAGATCGACATCGCGGTGCACAACGAGTCACCGTGGAATTACCTCCGCGGCCTGCTGCACGGCCACGAAGAGCACCTGGCGAGCTCCCTCAAGGAGACGTTGCTGGAACTGCTAAACCAGTACCCAGACTGCATCTTTGTCGCGGCGCTGCTCGTGGATCTGTACGCGAAAGAGCAAACGGAAGACGCGGTCACTGCTGCGCATCAGGTACGGTTGTGTGGGGGCATTGATTGATCTCTTGGTGATGAGTGTAGAAATCCTGACAATGTGAATCTTACTGTGTACGACGTGTGTGTGTAGCTCATTGACAAGCTCATGAACGAGACGGACCGCGTGCGCAAGGCGTACTGGTTGTTCCGCAAGAGTACATTGAAAGTGGCCGCGTGAAGTGGGTGAGTGTTGTGTTCGTATGAGCTCCTCACATGGCAGAACAAGCAACAAGCAAAAAAGCGTAACCAAAGAAAAACGAAACGAACGCATTTATGTTGACCTGCCTCTCTCTCTCATGACTCTGTCGTAGCACTTGTAGCTTTCTGTTCGCTCACTGACTATGCCTGACGAAGACAACTTTCCGAGCCAGAGAGCTAGTTACCCACAATCGCCATCCATCCCTTCTGTGGGAGCAGCTCTAGATGTTGGGTGGGAACGAGCTCACGGCCGCCATGTCTTCCACTTTGCTCCCGTTCACCATGAAGTCCAACTTGATGCGCATCAAAACCGGTTTCTACACACAAAAGCACCACATACAGTCAGTATCACGGATACAAAAGCATCAACCGCAGCACACACAGATACACAACTAAGCGTGACGTACCTCTCCGTGCATGGCGTTCTGAATCTTGACGAGCTGCGTGACGACGCCCCCGTTGTGCGGCGGCACCACGTCGCTGCTCGCAGGTTCCATCTTGAGCTTGATGTACTTTGGGAACGCCGCCAAAAAGAGAAAGTTCGTCAGCGGGATCGCGGTCGCGTTGCGCACCGTCGCGGCGATAAACGTCACGGACGGGTCGTCCTTGTTCGGCTTGGAGATCTCCAGGTCCACGCTCAGGCCGTTCTTTTCGTACGCGCGGATCTTCGAGTTCTGCGGCGCCGCTGGCTTTGGCGTGGCGGTGGGAGCACCAAAGTCCATCAGACCCAGGAGATCGTTCGCACTGCTGCTGCTGTTAGAAGCCGTGGTAGTAGGAATGCCGAATGGCGCCGCTGGCAGAGCAGCAGGAACCGAAGACGGACCCGTGGAGAAAAGGTCCGCGAGCAGATCCACCGCGGCAGCTGGCGCTGGCGTCGACACTGGAGCTGCTGCTGATACGGAAGCCGAAGATCCGGAGCTCGAGCCTCCGCCACCGCCAAAGATGTCATCCAAGTCGAGCAGGTTCGGTGTGGCAGCTGCCGCAGGCGCTTGCTGCTTTGGCGCAGGCTTCGCGGGCACCGAGTCGCCGCCGAATGACGACGAATCATCACTGCCCATGAGCTCCACATGCATGCCCGACGCCGAGTTCACGCGGTTCTGGCGGTTGCGCAGCTTCGTCACATCGATCGCAGGCATGTTGGCGAGGATGTCGGGACGCAGCGACGCCCACTGCGGCTTGCCGAGCGTCGTGTACTCGGTCGCGCGCTGCTGCAGGTCGAGCACCACGGACGAGTTGAACGACGCGATCAGGTGCGTCAGCTTCTGCACCTCCGCAGGGTTCTGGAAGCGCGTCGTGAGCTTCACCATCGCGTTCAGTGCATACGACTTGGTCGTGTCGGTCGAGTGGTGGTGGCGGAGCACTTTCTTGAACAGCTCCACGACCGTGCTCTCGTCGACGCGCGCCTTGTCGCTGAGCGTGTCTTCCGACGACGGCGGGTCCAGTAGCAGCGCCTTGCCGTACTCGCCGATGCACCAGATGCCGACGTGCACGAGCGACAGCTGCGAGACGTCGTCGTGGAGCGCCCAGAAGAGCTTGTGCACCACGTACGCGTGCAACTCCGGGTTGCGCTGGATCAGCAGGATCAACGAGCTCGATATTCTCTCGTCCGGGAGACTCGCGCCGGCGATCGAGAGCATCGTGATGAGCGTGTCAATGTGCCATCGGTTGGACGGCGCATAGCGGTCCACCGCGTCTGCATGAGGGGGACGGGTACAACATTCACACACATAGAGGTTAGTCCACAGTCACAAGTGTGGACTATTTCATCATTTGAGCTCTTGACGTACCGGCGATTCGCGAGCAGAGCGTGGGCTTTTGCTCCGCTGGAGCCACGACAAGGTAGTTGAGCATCTCGCGCGCAAGCTGCACACACGAAAACCACACGCGGGAAACCATTAGTGACTATGCGTAGCAACGCCATTCAAGCAACTAAACAGCACATACCGACTGGATGTTGGACTCGTTCACGAGCGCGTAGATGAGCTCGAGCGCGCGCTGGCGGATGGACGTGTCTGGGTCCTTGAGGCAGTCGACGATCGTGTTCGTGTGGCGCTGCACGGCGGCGGCGTCGGTCGCGACCACTTTCGAGAGCGTGTTCAACGCCACGTACCGGATGTTGTTGTCGCGGTTCAGCAGGAAGCGGCCGAGGATGTTGATCGCCAGCACCTTCAGTCCGCTGTCGCTCTCGATCGCCATGATCGTGTTCACGCACTCGTACAGGATCGCATTGCCCGCGGTCTTGGCGGTTTCCGTGTTCGTCGCCACTTGTGCCAGCACGTCGTTCATCGCTTCGCTCGCGTCGTCGTTGTTTCTCCCCAAGAGACGCAGCAAACCGAGGATCGCGACTTGCAGGAACGGGTCCGCGATGCCGCTCACGTCGTACTCGGACGAGTACCCCATCGAGAGTAAGTTGCGCAGCTCGCGCACGAGCGCCGGCACCAGCTCCTTAAAGTACTTGAGGTTGTCTTCATCGATGAGCAGCACTTCCGTGATGAGTTGCACACCGCAGAGCAGCACGCCGTGGTTCTTGCTGCGCAGGAGACCGAGGATCGACTCCGTGAAATCCTCGACCAGCTCCGGTACTTTGCGGAACACGCGGATCGACGCGAGCGCAGCTTTCTTGCGCAGGTACTCGTTCTCCCCGCGCAAGTGGCGATCAATGTCCATTACGAGATCGCGCGCCATGTCAGGCTAGATAGAGAACACAAAGAGACAATCAAGCATTGGTAGAAAAATACATTTACAGGCATCAGTACGAATGCCATACGACACATTTGGTGATACATGATACGCATGTAAGGGAGAGAAGGGGGGGGGGGGGGGGGGGGGGATGGGGGGTGAGGGCGCCCCCGCGTGTTGGCCCCCCGGGGGGGGGGGCGGGGGGCCTTGGTGGTGGTGGGGGGGGGGGGGGGGGGGGGGGTGGGGGGGGTGGGGGGGGGGG
>JALBZB010000130.1:0-47527 GCA_038050625.1 Pythium sp. MPC-2022a
CGCTTGGGGAGAGATTTGCTCGGCCCTGTGACCGCGCCATGTGAAATATGTGTGTGCAGGAAGCATGCAATTAGCGATAACAGTCATTGAATTAGGGTTACATATGTAATATTATACTCAGCCAATCGTGCAGTTTCACCTCGATTATGTGTGCCACATAAAACCAAACTGCACATTTATTTTCGGAACAGAGGAAGTAGGAAATTACTAATTTCCAATTTTCGAGGAACATCAACAGCGAAGGGTGAGGACTAAAGAAAGCAGAGCACACTTGGAAACTGTCTGAGTATTGTTGCTATTCAAGGGATTCTCGATCATCAACAAGTTAGTCGAATGCAAGCGCTCATATCGATTGAGCACCGCCATCGATGGCCGAAACAGGTTCAAGAGAGTTAAATGATGTCTGCAATACGCCAGTCCTGTGGAGACGAGCCGTCTCAGATGAACCCTCCCAAACACCACAACCGTACACAATCGGTTCAGTTGATTACCAAGCTCAGGCAGTGGCTGCAAACTTTCCGCAGGATTTGGATAGCGCACATGCGGCGAGAGGATCCTCACAAACGATCTGCGCAGTGATTATCTCACACATGAGCTTGCCTCAACCTCTGCATGTTCTCATTCTCTCTCTGTCGCTCCAGGCTGAGTAGAGCTCAGCATCGCACACACCACACACCAGCATCAGCGGCATGTGCTTCCAACGCATCAAGTTCACGAGCCCATTCGCGCCGCTGCAGCTTTCAGAGACTGACATCAGCACGCTCGACCAGCTCTCCCGCGTACTCGTGAGCAGTTACGTGGCGCAGTACGAGCAGTACCTACTGGACGGCGGCAGCGCCGGCATCGACGAGCGCGTGTGGAAACCCATCAAGCAACGTGAAAGTGTCCGTGTGTTTGCACAGCGCAAACAGCAGAGCGACGGCGGTGGCATTGACGATATTAGAGACTCGATTGACGGCTTCACGGATAGTGGCGTATTGCAGCCGTCTGATTTGCCGGTTATACTCACCGTTGGTTCGATTGCAGGCACGTTGGACGACGTGATGTACGGATCCGTATGCCCCACAGTTGAGGTGCTGCGCGTCAAGGCGTCGTATGGCGCGAATCAAGTTGCGGATGCCGCAGTGCTCCACACAATCGCAGTGCCAACCCAAGATGATCCGTTCCAGAGCCTCATGATCAAATGGGCACAGAACCGCCTCAACCTTCTCCGGCGCTCCATCCTAAGCAACCGAGACCTCGTGTACATGGAGCGAACAGGTCTCACGCACACGTCCTCTGGCGAGCGTTTGGGGTTCCATATGCTGCACTCGGTGCACTTCCCACAGACTCGCGAGCTACTACCAACCGTGCGCGGCAACATGTCCGTTTGCTGTATCTATCGCGGTATACCCGAGCGAAACCAGGTGGATATCTTCGTCCGCGGTATTGTGGATCCACGAGGCAACGCTCCCAATGCGCTGATCATCCAAGCTGCGGCCGATATCTTCCTCCCAGTGGCGAAGTACGTCGAGTGCTCGTACCGGAAGAAACTCATGTGGAAATTGCGCAAGAAGCGAAAAGCTGAGGATCCCGGCGAGAAATTGTCGTTCTCATCGGATAAACAGACATCCTGTACGACATGCAAGCGACCGCCATCGAAACTCCGGAGTGCACTGGGCGACTCATACAGCCGCAAGTGCGCACTGTGCTCCAAGTTCGTCTGTTCGTCCTGCCGAATCAAGAAGACGTTGAGTCACGTCACGTCCGCGACTGACAAGCTCTTGCAGCGAGAGTTTGTATTATGTGAGGCTTGTTATTTGGAAGTTTGTCAGTCAAACGCACTCACGACGGCGCTAGAAGAGTTCGTGTTATCGAACGCAAGCGAAGAGACGGCGGGCGAGGCGTTCGGCTTTCGAGAGGATTTCTACTCGTTCACTAGCAGCTCCGAGTGCTAATGAGATGGCAGAGAGCGGATCATGGAAAATAGTATAACATGCAAATTGCGCCTCGAACGCACTCTGAGCCTCCTCTGCGAGCTGTAATGCGTTGCAATGTGCGTTGGTTACTCTTTTACCTAACCGGGTATTGAGCTGATGATGACACATTTCTTGTGGCAGTAGTGTTTGAAACCCGTAATGACCTCACAATAGTCATCTGGAGTGCTCTGTATCCATGCGAAAGGCTTCGGTCGTTCAGATTGTGGCACCGGCGCAAAAAGTCGAGAGAGAGAGAGAGAGAGAGAGTAAAGATACAAGGTTCAACTGCAAGAGCGTATGGACGAACTCGACAGGCCCGGTGGCTTCGTCATCTTCTCGTCGTTTCGTATTTGTTGCTGACTTACCGTACAAGCTGTACTCTTAATCAGGGGTTCTGATCGAGAGTCGAAGGCAAAAAAACACGGATGGGGATTGAATTGGGGGAGGTTTGGATACGTTGTAGACCAGCTCTCTTCTGTGGTCACATCATCGAGCACATGGCCCGTACTTCCTCAAGGAGTTCAATGCGATCCTTTGTTTACCACGCTGGGGACCTGAGGCTCGCAACTTTTCGCAAACCCAGTCGGATGGACGGACGCATAGGCAAATAAGATTGGCAAAAGGAGCCCAAGTTCACTGTCTCCCATAGTCTCATTTTGCATCTCTCCGTCCCCAAGGTCACCAGTGCCCTCAATGAACTCGAAACGCACCAGGTTCACGAGCCCGTTCGCTCCGCTGCAGCTCTTTGAATCGGATAGCAAGGCCCTTGAACAGCTCTCAAGCGTGCTCTTGGTCAACTATATGACGCAATACGAACAGTTTTGCCTTCGGGGTGACCACACTGGCATCGATGAGCGTATCTGGAAGCCTATTAAGCAGCGCGAGAATATCGGCGTGTTTGTGCAGCGAAAGAACCAGAGTGATGGCGGTGCAATGAACGAGATCAGAGAGTCGATCGATAGTTTCGTGGACTGCGGTGTCCTGCAGCCGTCAGATCTACCCGTGGTTCTCACAGTAGCTTCGATTGCTGGGACGCTGGACGACCACATGTACGGTCTCATGTGCCCGACGGTCGAGGTCATGCGCGTCAAGACATCGTACACAGACGACAAGTTCGCCGATGCTGCAGTACTCCACACGGTTGCCGTGCCGACCCGGGAGAATCCGTTCCAGAGCCTCGTGATCAAGTGGGCACAGAGCGACATGAATTTCCTGGAGCGTTCCATCCTAAGCTACCGGGATTTTGTGTACCTGGAGCGAACAGGAACCATCCAGTCCACCTCAGGCGAGCGTCTGGGCTTCCACTTGCTGCACTCGGTGCATTTCCCACAGACACACGAGCTCCCGTCGACTAAACGCGGCAACTTCTCGGTCTGTGGCATCGCGCGCGACAACAAAGAGCGAAACCAAGTTGAAGTATATGTCCAATGCATTGTGGACCCGGATGGAAGATCGCCGCGGTCACTGTTCCTCCAAGTCGCAGCCGCTATGTTAATCGCCCTGTCCAAGAACATCCAGTGCGCGTACCAGAAGAAGCTCATGTGGCGCCTAGCTAAGAAGAGGGGAATTGATGACAGCGATCACAAACAGTCGACCTCATCGGATAAGTTAGACTCCTGTACGACGTGCAAGCGTCCACTTTCGAAGGTCACGAGCTTACTTGGATACCCGCGAAGCCGTAGGTGCGCGCTGTGTGCCAAGTACGTCTGCTCGTCGTGCCGGATCAAGAAGACGCTGAGCCACGTCACTTCTGGTACCGACAAGCTCTTGCAGCGAGAGTTTGTATTCTGTGGCGGTTGCTATTCTGAAGTTTGTCAGTCGGATGCGTTCACGACAGCACTGGAGGAGTTCGTGTTGTCAAAGGCAAACAAGGGAGGTGCTGACGAGGCGCTCGGCTTTCATGGGGATCTCTACTCGTTCACTAGTAGTTCTGAGAGCTCTTGAAGCGTGAGGACTCTCGATGGGCTGCAACCAGAGCATTGGCTTCTGTTCCAAAGTCGCATCCACCCACACCCACCCACGATGATGGCTTATGGGAGCCTGTCCACCCACGTCTGACCTAAGGTCCGTTTTATGTAACCCTTAACCCTTAAATATTTGACAAAATGACATTAAGATCAGTATTTTACATAACATTGCGACCCCACAACCTCAGTGCCTATTCACACCCACAAGCACCCGCAATTCGTCGCCCAAAACCTCACAAAAAGACGAATGTTGTGTGGATGTGAGTGTTTAATCCCTGCGGCTGGCAACCAATTTATAATCGTTTAATGAACCGAAAGTTCATGTAGCATGATACTTTGTAGTAATTTATGCGGTTAAAGCCCATCCACGTCTACCCATAGACAACATTCCACCCACATAGCTAAACTGAAAAAGGTACGAGTGGGTGGGCATGGGTGTGACATCCTTAAACAAGTGCAAGATCACAGCTGTCAATTAGTCCGAGAAAAACACCTCATTATCATACCCAAACTCTCAGCTAAATTATCGCGGCAGATCCGCCGTAGGCAGGTCACCCTATCGTTCATGCTATTTTGCAATATGTCGGACACTTGGCTGAAATTCACATCGATCTGTGATTTGCAGCTGATTTGGCTCCCTTGGGGCTGTCGTTGGATTGACTTGCATGCGTCAGTCGCCTCACTCCAGTGGAAACTTCGTTTACCGCCGCGTTGCTTTGCTCCGTGGGAGGCTGTCGATGACTGGCTCCCTTGTATAGTGAGTCCAATGAAGCAAAACTAATGTGGAGTAGTGAACGTGTCATGTTGTACGAGTTAGAGTTCATGAAAATCTATCTATTCCCCGTTGAGAAGTGGCGCGAGAGGCTTAGAGTCAACGGGGTGTATAACAAAAATACATGTCCTATTTATTAGAGCAGGGCTTCGTTAATTGAAGGTGTGCCTGTAGTACAAAGAACAGAGAGAGACTGTGCATATATGGTCCTATTGAATCATATGTAGGTTAGAGGACGCTCGGTGAATTTGGGCAATCGTTCCGTGGGGGTCCAGCTCCACAACGAATACGGTAGTACACAAGTGATTGATCAATAGACATGTTCAAAGCGCGTCACTCACTTGTCTTTACTACATCCGGGGTTGGCGCTTTGAGTCGTTGGGTATCTGATAGGGGCGAGGAGTCTGTTTACGACCCAAAAAACTGAACTTGTCGTATCCAGTTCGTCAGAAAGTGTTTCCACTCTCCACCTATCGAGTCGTCTACAGTAAATATACCCTGAAATCAACGCGGTCGTGATTTTTCTTTCAACCAGCAGGTGTCACCTAGAAAATAAGAAGAAGCCCTCAGCGGTTCAGTATTTCATGATTTGTTTCAGTTTTCATGGGAGGTCGTCCCACCTATCGGATACTTGTACGTATATTGTGTGGTCTCCGAGTACTTTGAGACGGACAGACGCGTCGACAGCCTCAGCTCAGACACTCGGCTTTCCCCGTTCCCTTCAAAGTGAAAGCAAATGAGACGGAGATATTGACACGCACCAAGATTCAGAGAGAGCTGAAGGGAGCACAAAGACTGGGGATGCGTGCGTAATACCGTTGCTGTTTTCTGCTGCTATGTAAACGTCCGCAGATGACCTGACAGACTGTCAGTTGGTTGGTTCGCTCGCTTTCTGTGCCTCCTCTCATTTGCAAACTCGTCAGCCCACGACCAGATCTCTCACCACTAAACATGCCTAGACCCAGGTTCTCTCCGTCGAGCCCTTTCGATCCGCTCAACCTGAGCTTGAGTGACAAGTCCAGACTCCAAGAGCTCACTGCGCTGGTGGTGAAAAGACACGTGGTCGAGTACGAGCTCCAGTACATGCAGCAGAAACAAGACTCACGGATCGATGAGAAGCTCTGGAAGTTTATTAAGCAGCGGGAAGGCATTCGAGTCTACGCTGAGCGTCGCCAAAGCCGTACGCATCGTGAGAGAGCAAGGAGAAGCAATGCGACATTGTCGTCATCTTCTTCCTGGCACCAGCAACGAGATGACCCAGGCGTCCACCACGGTTTGCCAGTGCTGCTTGTCACGGGAACAGTGCTGGGCACACTGGACGACATGATGTTTGGCGTCGTAAACGCGACGCTCGAAGACATGCGCCTCAAGACTTTGTACGTGCACGACCACGTCATGGACGCCGCTGTATTGGCAACGCTCGCTTCGCCGACGCTTGAGAGCCCGTTCGAGTCGTGTACGATCAAGTGGATGGAGAATGGCCAGCGCTCGCACTTGCGACCGTTGGTGAAGAACCGCGACTTTGTCTACATGGAGACCACTGGTGTGCTCTCGCGTGACAATACCACTCATGGTGAGGGTATTGTGCGCATGGGCTACCATTTCCTGCACTCAGTGCACTTCCCCCAGACCCACGAGCTCGCATCCCGGGTGCGTGGCAGTTTCTCCGTATGCGGGCTCTATGTTGAGCGCGAGAGTCGACCGGGCGTGGTCGAAGTCTTTGTGAAGGGCGTCGTGGACCCCGCGGGCGACATCTTGCGCTCAATCGCGGTCCGGGCATCGGCGAGTGCGCTCGTGTCCGCCTGGCGCAACTTGGACTGCGCGCACTCCAAGAAGCTCGCGTGGAGGCTGCGACAGAAGATCATGGAGGAGCAGCGCCCGTCCAAGCGCCGGAGCAGCACGACCACGGTTACTACGATGGCTACCACTCAAACTGGTTCCTTCTCGTCCTGGTCCTTCTCAAGCTCGTATCGCTCTACTTCTTCGTCACCACCTCCGCGGTCGTCTCAGCAGTGTACAATCTGCCAGCAGAGTCTGAGTAGTAGTACTGCTACTACTGCTGGGAAGCTCACCGGTAGTAGTTGCAAAGTGACCTCTTGCGGACAATGCGAGCTGTGCCTCCAGCGCATCTGCTCCCCCTGTACGATCCGCAAGCAATTGAGTTGGCTCTTTGCGTCATCTTCACTATCCCCACACCAGCAGGTGTTGCACACGACCCACAGCTTTTGTGCCAGGTGCATCCGCGAAACGAGGGACCTGAGCTCACGAGGTATCATGCGAGATGAGATCCGAGAGAAACGACAACAAGTAGCGAGCGCAGGCAGGAATTATCGGCAGACCTCTGGGTTCTATAGGCGACAGACCGCATAGTAAACCCTCAAGAACGTGGACTGATCAGTCTATCAACGTTGCCTTTGGTAGCTTTCTATTTATCCATCTATCTATCTAATGATTCATACAATGAAGTAGGGTGTTATAGCACTCTACAGTGTAGTACCTAGGTATACACTGGTGGCGCGCAGATGGTCTTAGGTTGCATTGCGCAGGGTGTGCTCGGTATCGAGACCTTCGTCGGCAGGCGGCCAAAAGAGAGGCGGTCAGAACTGCGCATCGTGACACGGTAGGCGCCGATGCTGCTGCCGCGACTGGTGCAGACGTAGAGCTCGGGCGTTCTCTGCTGCTGCTGATCGGTTGTAGTGGTATTCGTGACTCCACTGTAGGCATCCGAGTCCTTAAGCGGGACGGACCCGATCGAAAGGATGTACGTGCCTTTCTTGAGAAACGTGCGCAGGTATGGATCCCGGTAGCTCACGGAGCCGTCGGCTTTGCCCAGGTCCGGATCCGTGTCGTCCGCGATCTTGACCACGCGCGTGTCACCCTTGACGAAGAGGTACATGATCGGGTCCATGTACTGCGCGGTGCAGTCGCCGTTCACGTCAAAGTAGAGTCCGTCGTCCGAGATTTCGACCGAGAGCACGTCGATCTCCACGTCCGCGTCGTTCGCGAGCGTGAACTCGATCTGGTCGATGCTCACCGTCGTGCCACTTCCCCCATTGTTAGTATTAGCCAGGACTCGGATCGCACCGTCGAAGGTGAGCTGCGTCGCCAGCGTCAGCGGTGCAGCGGCCTCCTGCGGCGTGAACGGCGGGAAGTTGGCCGTGTTGTTGTCGTTCGGGTCGCCCATGTCGACCGCGTCCTTCGGCAGCTTATTGTTCGCCTGCAGATCGGTCAGGATCTTGACCGACGGCACGCCCGTGTTGGCGCAGTACTGGCCGCAGCGGTGCAGCGCCACGACGCCGTGGTCGTCCAGATCGAGCACGGGCGAGCCCGAGGACCCGCCGTCCGTATCCCCAGTGTATGAGTACCCGAGCTTGTCGCAGCCCGTGGTGTTCGTGTCCATGATTGAGAGCTGGTTCTGGAAGTCGTCAAACATCGCGATGCGCTTGCCGTAGTAGAGCGGGTGCTGCGGGATGTAGATCTGCTGGCCCACGTGGCCCTGGAGCGCCTTGAGCCGCAGGAACCCGTATTTCTTGGGCAAGTCCACATTCGAGTTGAGCTTGAGGATCGTGTAGTCCAGGTCTGCACTTGTGTACACGACCGAGGCACCGATGGCTTCGACGGTGCCCTCGCAGGCGCCCCACTGCATGCAGCTCGTGGCACACGTGGGAGCGTCAGCCATGAACTCGACGGTCATGGACCTGGCCTCGGTGTCGTCCTTGACGCAGTGGTTGTTCGTGATGAGGTGGCCCTCGGAGCCCAGCAGCCAGCCCGTGCATGCCGAGCTCTGGCCCGAGCTCTTCTGAATCAGCAGTCGCGCGACGGCGCGAGACGCCAGATAAGTCGTCGGCTGGGTCGGGAAGTAGCAGATCGCTTCGACCGTGTTGTCCTGCGCGCACGTGGCTTCGGCCGCCGGCGTGATGTTCTTCGCGCGATCCACGAGCTGGTAGTTGTAGCCGTCCACGACAAAACCATAGCAGTGGCTCGTGTCGATTGAAGCCGACAGCGAGACCGACGTTAAGGCGGAGACCGAAGAAACCGAGGAAGACGTTTGCGACGGGAATTCGCGATACACCTCGATACGCAGCTCCTTCGCCTTGAGGATCGGCGTGCTCACGTTCTCGTACAGCGTACCGTTGGGGAAAGAGTCGGTGAGGTTCACGACCACATCGGGCGTGTCGTAGTCCTCGACGCCGCGTAGCAGGATCGAGCCGCCAAGCGGCACCCAGAGCTTGGCGAAATGGATCGAGAAGTACGCGTACGCTGAGCCCTTGGTGAGTGTGAACGTGCGAAAGGGCTGCGTGCTGGAGCTCGCATTCACGGCGTAGAACGACGCGAGGAAGTCCGGGCAGCCGATGCTGAGACTCACGTTGCTCGAGTACTGGGTGGCATTGCTGTTACCGCCCGCGTCCCCAGCAGCTATCATGCCCTGCATCGATATTTCGCCGACCGCAGAGGTAGACGAGCTCGATAGCAGGTTCAGAAGCACGAACATCCAGAGAACGAGCCTGGAGCGCGAGTCGAGCACTCGCCATTGCGTCGCTGTGGGTCGCTGCTGGAGTGGCATGCTAGGTAATTGCTAGTGATACAGTAGTCTAGGCCTCAACTGGGGCTGGTTGGTTCACGCCTGTGTGTCGTCGAACGCGCAAATTGCTGTATGGTATGCGATGGAGGCGCTGCTAGGTAGGCTGTCACTATTTCACCTTCGCAGCCCAGCGCAGGCAGCATAGTCGACAGGGACCTTGCGCATCACACTACTAGGCACGTGCTGTTTACCACCGCTGCTGCTACTTGCTGCGCATATCTCTGGGATAACTCTTGAAAAGTGCGAAGTGCGCTGCGCTCACGTTCCTGCTAAACTTGGGAGGGGATTCTCCGTCTTTGCGCGAAGGCTCGCTCAGTCGTGCGCGCGCGTACGTCTCCATTTTTGTATATGCGTGTAGGCTCAAATATATATTTGTCCTTGCCCTAATAGTCACACACATCACTTTTTGATCCAGCACCCAAACTGTTGTATTCGAGTGACAGGCTAATGAGGCGAAACATGGGATGCTGCTCCATTAGGAATGGACGTATTTCGGGCACGTGCGCTGCTCTCAAGATGTTAAGAATACAAAGAACTAAAGTTACGTGTGCCCTGAATAGCTAGCCAGCCAAGGCAATAAGATAGACGATAGCCAGGGAACTCGAGAATGATTCAAACTCGCCTTGGAGAGTGGAAGGGCCACCGCCGATCAGATCGACTCAACAACTGCGTTGGCACGTTGTTAGTACAGTACTCTGCGGTAGACCCTCCCAGCCATGAGGAGTTTAGGTGCTTTCTTCCCAACTTGCGTTGAGATGCCAAGTACGATATCTTTTCAGGATCTTTTTTTATTTCTAGGAACCCTTCAGCCTCCCGTGTTCAACTTTTTCGTGACAAGATGGCACAAGAAGTGTATTCTTGCCCACCAGCACAGCTTGGGAGTTCGTTGAACTCCCGCCCATTGCTTTATTTGAATTTGGGAGGTCGCAACGCACACGACACACGGCCGGTTTTTCAATTTGCTCTGCGAGAACGAGAACCAGTGGGAGCTGAATACGCATGCGGAGTTCGATGTGCGGCTTTCGCTGTCCGGCATGAGGGACTCATTTCGTTGAAGGTGGCGTCCGGAAGATTGATGCTAGCGTCTGCCGATGGTTGCTTGCAGACATTGGATGATCCCAACACCGACGCCGGCCTCAAACTGTCCGTGCCCTCGCTTCAGATATCCCTTGCACCCTATTATCACATGGGGTACGATCACGCGCGCCAAGATTGTTCCGACTCGATAAATTGGCTAGGGCTCCGGTGTCAGTTGATCAAATATGGATGCTACCGAATTCGTTCATTAGCAGTATCTAGTAGCACCAAACCTTCACGAGCTCTTCTAGAAGATACATGTATGAGCAAGGTTAATCCTTGTCCGAAGTATAGCAATTCGTTATTTTATTTAGTAAGTTAATATTTCATTCTTTTGAATTTGTTGGCTCCAATCCCCCGCCCCAAAAATCCCCACAGTCTCTATCATCCCCAGCCAGAGACCCGAATTCGCTCACTCGGAGTTTGTGGGCGAGTAGCAGTCGCTGCCGACGCTGCTGAACACCTCGATCTCGGCGTCCTCGCGCGCGGCCTCGAGCAGCGCGAGCTCCTGCTGCGCGATCGCGAACGCGTCCGAGCGCGTCACTTCGGCGTAGCACCCACCGCAGAACGCCAGCTCGCGCTGCCAGAGCATGCCCGTGGCGGACGCGACCTGGCTCAGCGTCTTTTTGATCTTGCACGACGAGCAGACGTACTTGGCGCACAGCGCGCACTTACGCTTGCGCGCGTCGCTCAGGATCCGACCGGTCACGGAGGGCGACCGCTTGCACGTGGCGCAGAGTCCCAGGTCGTCCGAGACCGAGGACGAATTCCGACGCTTCTTCATACCTCCGGGACCACTAACACCTCCTACGCTCGCCTGCCGTTTCCTTCGTGCGAGCCGCCACAACAGTTTCTTCCGGTGCGAGCACTCGACGAGCTTAAGCACGTAGATGAAGAGGTCGGCGGCGGCCATGACCACGATGGGCCGGATCACGCTGCCGCGCGCGTCCATCGTGCCGCGCATGTAGATCTCCACTTGGCCCGCACTCTCTTGCTTCTGTCGGAAGATACTGCACACCGACACGTTTCCCCTCACGAACGGTGGCAGCTCGTGGGTCTGAGGAAAGTGCACCGAGTGCATTAAGTGGAAGCCCACGCGCTCACCCGTCGACGTGTACGCGATGCCCGTGCGCTCCATGTACACGAAGTCGCGGTTGCTGATCGCGGGGCGTAGCCGCCGGCCCTGCTCGTTGTGTATCCACTTGATCACGAGGCTCTGGAACGGGTCGTCCTGATTTGGCGTCGCGAGCGTCTCGAGCAACGCGGCGTCGCCCACGTAGTCGTCGATGTACGTGGTCTTGACGCGCATGGTCTCGATCGTCGGGCTCACCACGCCGTACATGAGGTCGTCCAGCGTGCCGGCGACCGTCCCAACGATGAGCAGCACGGGCAGGTCGTCCGGGGACGCCAGCACGCTGTCGCTGTCGCTGCTGGCGCGGCCATCGCTCTGGTGCCTGCGCTGCGCGAACACGCGCACGCCGTCGCGCTGCTTGACGGGTTTCCACACACGCTCGTCCACAGCGCCGCCACCATTGTTGTTCTGCAGCTCGAAGGCCTCGTACTGGGCCACGTAGTTGTGCAGGATTACGCGCGAGAGCTGCTCGAGCGACTCGGCCTCCTGCTCCGAGAGCGCGAGCGGTGCGAACGGGCTCGTGAACTTGGCGCGCTGGGGGTCGGCGCTCATGCTCATGCTGCTACTGCTTCAGAGAGAAAGCGCTGAACGGAGACTGAGATGGCCGGGGCGTGCGCTTGTGTGGGCGTGCGATATGTGAAGCTGCATTGGGAGGAGCGAGCGAGTAGATACAGACGAGAATGGCTGTCGTGTGTCGGCTCGCTCGCCCATCATCTAGTCGTTATGTGGAGCAACGGGACAGAATGGGTAGACAAGGCTCGCCGAGGAAACAGATTTTAGGAAAAATATCCTTATAAAAGACTGGGAAGAGCAAGGAGACTGTGTTAGATAAGGTAAATGGACCTGATTGAGGACTGGATGGAGGATTGTGAGGATATTGTTCCGATTTGAACGCAGAGAAGAGCAGGATTAGGGAAGGAGAGGGTGTAAAGTAGGGAATTAGTCATTATTCGACGCTGAGCAAGCGCAGGCCAGTCGGCTCCTCTGATAATGCATACCAAGTTGATGTGACGCACCTGCGTACTTTTAATACTGTCATTTGTAAATCACTTACCTTAAAGTGCAATTTAATTAAACAGGTTTATTATAAATGGAAAAGGAGACAGGCGACTTTCCTGATCAAACGACATCCCACCTCCTTCAGTTAAAGAAAGTGATCCAACTTGTAAAGTCCGTAGAAAAATATTTATGCGACTATTGATTGCTCAAATAGAACACTTTCGTATCATTATATCTACATCCTTTTTAAATGCGCAATCGCGTTGTGGCGTTGAACGACATCCATTCTTCTCTCCACTTGGTGCATATGCGAAGCCATTTCCTGTCAAATCGAAAACGGATTGATTCCAACACCTCGATTCCCACGTCATGGCGGCGGGCTGACTGGTTACTTGCTCGCTTGCTGCCGGCCTCACGGGACAGACTACATGTTATTGTAAATCTTCTATCATAACGGAGATCCCGGGTGCCTCACTCGCGCTGTGGACCAGTGATTCACGATAAGCTCCAAGTCGAGAGCGTCCGACCCAACCAGCACTCAGAGTGAGTCCTGAACACGCAATATACCATACAGCTACACCCTAGCGAATTTAAACTGGTGCTGCGCGTATACATTTGACACACAACATGAAGCGTGTGATCAATACGTCCCGCACAAAATAGCTGCGTACGATGCAGTTTGCGGCACAATTCAGAGCACGATTTGGGTAATCGTGCTCTGACGAACTGTAATTTCGACTACTGCAGCATATAGGGACTAACACATACTGAGCAAGTAATGGTTCTTGTGGGCATGTGGAAGGATTCAACCCGGCATGAGGTCAAGAAACTACCTACTAAAGTATAATACAAGTGTACGAAGTCCAACTTGATTCTCTATCAGTAAGATCAGGAGACAGGAAGCCTGGTGAGCCGTCTGGCATTGCATTACATGCTTTCAGCCAGCATTGCCTCGGCCCAGGTGAGCACCAGTCGCAAGAAGAGACACTGGATCCGGAGAAAGCGTGCGACCAACTCTATTAAGTTAGGATAGTATGTATAGTAGTAGGTCATATGTGATGTGATGTTGACAGTGAGTTCAGTTACCGACTGTGCAGTGGTCCAGCTCAATTGGGCATTTCATTACACGCTTGTGGTCATCACGGCCTCGCCAGAGTTCCAATCGCGAGAAGAGACACAAGGTCCGAAATGAGTGTGATCAACGTTTTGTAGGAGCTTGTGACTTGACTGTGAGTTCAGTTTGCTGACGGTGCAGTCAATTGGCAACATCAGGGGGAACTAGGTACAGGTCTGCCTCTATACAAGGATTTCGAACTGAGCCTATATAAGGAGCAATTAATTAACTGGTTAAAGACGAGGTGCAAAGCCGTTAAACACCAACCTACAGCCGTTTGCTTTCCCAGTTGTTCAATAATGAAAAAATCTTTTCGTTGGGTTGACATGTTTCGCATTTCGATGTAAAACAGAGTACTTCGAAGTAGCTCTTTGTCAGAAGAGATGTGGAAACCACCTCCTATTTCACCTGGAGGCGCCAATCACACCAGGAAATATTTGCTCACTTTGAAATTGAAACACTCAACAGTAGAGTAGCTCTTAATACTTTTGAATTTACTTGGAACTGCGCAATTTCATGATGGCCAAACACCTCTCAATTATTACAACCTGCCCTAACGCACATTCCACATCGTTTAGGTTACGTTACGACAGATTCTGCATCTATTTGCTTTTCATGTTGAGCATGATCCAGGTTAAAAGATGTTTGACATGTCGGAGGCCGTGGGCGAGCAGACACTGCTACTGGCCACACTGGAGAGCGCCATGAGTCCCTCAGTCACGTCCGACAGCGCAAGCTCCTGCTGCGCGATCACGAACGCGTCGGAGCGCCGCACATCGTCGTAGCAAGTGGGGCAAACCGCGAACGCCCGTCGCCAGAGCTTGCCCGTGGGGGAGTCGACCTGGCTCAGTGTCTTCTTGAGCCGGCAGGACGAGCAGACAAAGTTGCCGCACAGGATGCATCGGCGCTTCTTGATCTTTGACAGTGGCTGCTTGCAGTTCACACAGGGACCCATGGTATCCATCGCATTCGAGAATGAATGCTTCTGCTTCATGCGCAGGCGCCATGCGAGCTTCTTGTGGTACGAGCAGTCGACGTACTTGGTCACCGGGATGAACATATCGGCCGCTGCGATGATGACCAGCGACGCGTGAACACTGCCCCGCAGGTCCGCAATGCCACGTACAAACACATCGACCTGGTCCCGTTCGGGGTTACATCGAAAGATCCCGCAGACTGACATGTTGCCGCGCACAACCGGTAGCCGCTCGTCGGTCTGTGGGAAGTGCACCGAGTGCAGCATGTGAAATCCTAAACGCTCGCCCGTGGCTGTATACGCGATGCCTGTGCGCTCCATATAGACAAAGTCGCGGAGGCGAGTCACGGTTCGCAACACGAAACTCTGTTGGGCCTGAGCCCACTTGATCACGAGGCTCTGGAACGGGTCCTCCTTGGTGGGGGATGCGATGGTGTGGAGTACTGCCGCGTCGGAAAAGCGATCATCGAGGTACGACGTCTTGATGCGCATGGTCTCGGTTGTAGGGCACATCAGACCGTACATGACGTCGTCCAGGGCGCCAGCTATCGACCCAACAGCGAGTATCACGGGCAAGTCCGCTGGCTGTAGGACACCACTGTCCGTGAAGCTGTCGATCGATTCCCTGATCTCGCCGAGGCCCCCGCCGTCGTTCTGGTTCTTGCGTTGCGCGAGCACACACACGTTCTCGCGCTGCTTGATGGGCCTCCAGACACGCTCGTCTACACCAGTGACACCACCATTAAACACGTACTGCTCGTACTGCGCCACGTAGTTGCTCAGAAGTACGCGCGAGAGCTGGTCGAGTGCGCTGATGTCGGTCTCCGAAAGCGAAAGCGATGCGAACGGGCTCGTGAACTTGGCGGTGCGCTGAACGCTCATGCTGCGGCTGGTTGGCACGTGCCGTTAAGATGAACTCTTGAGTTTGCGAACTCTTGAAGATTGCGAGACTGGGCTCATTTTTTTTATTTTTTACTGCTTGCCCATCGCTCGCCACTTTCCTGCGCCATGGTAACCAAAGCCAGGTTGAAGGTCGATCTCGCTAGATAGAAAGGCGTTTGCAGCATATCAGCCATATATGTAATATGTATAAGTCAAGAGCAGTTGGAGTACAAAGATCGCTAATTAACCGTTAACATCTGAATCGGTTATTACCCGATCTGAGTGAGTCATCTGTGAGTTTTTCGACAACACCTCGAGAATTCGTGGACCAATACATTCAACTCGAAGGCAGTCGTCGTCACGAATCCAAGGTAAACATTGTAAAGTGAACTTCAAGGTGTGGACGCCCTCAGGTAGCGAATAACTCATCTAGATGCGATCATCGACACGCCATGCTGCAAGCTCCTCAATTATAAATCGGATTTGAAGTCACGGTCAAACGAAACCCGTGGACAACCGTCCAGGAGACAGCACACCTCGACCGCCGCGTTACTTTATTTTGCTTCGAACCTTCGAAGTTGGGGTGACGAGAAGGCGTTTGGAGTATGGACGCCTCAGTGATACAGTACATTATATTCTCGATACAGAGAGGTATGGCATTTCGTATGCGCTTGGAGTCTGCGTGCGTGCATCCCCGTTCACGAACACTCCGATCCGCTGGTGATTGAGGCGGGGCTCCCATGAGAGCTGCTGATGAACGAGTCGAGATCCTCTCGGAAGCCGAACGACCCGCCTGCCCTCCCTTCCTCCGGTGTCACCTCTCTCAGCACGAACTCCTGTAATGCTACTGTGAAGGCATCTGAGCGACACACTTCAGTGTAACAGGCGCCGCAGAACCTGAACTCTCGCTGCCAGAGCTTGCTCGTCGCCGACGGCACGTGGCTCAGCGTCTTCTTGATTCGGCACGACGAACAGACGTACCTGGTGCACAATGCGCACTTGCGCTTACTCGAGTCTCCCAAAACACTACTGGCTTTCGAAGGTACCTTGGCACACCTTGAGCAAGGACCCAGCTGCTCCGTTGCCAACGATCGGCGTTTGGAGTCACTGCCTGGAGTGCCTTCCATCCTCCACTTCATGCGCAGTCGCCACATGAGCTTCTTGCGATGCGAGCACTCGATATACTTTGCCACGGCGATGAGCGCATCGGCAGTCGTTCGGATGACCAGCGACCGGAGAGCGCTCCCCCTGCCGCTCGGATCCACGATACCGCGCACGTACACCTCGACCTCATTCCGTCCTGGGATCCCCCGGTAGATGCCGCAAACCGATACGTTACCGCGCTCGACTGATGGGAGCTCTTGTGTCTGTGGGAAGTGCACCGAGTGCATCAGATGGAAGCCCAGGCACTCGCCAGTCGATGTGTACGCGATACCGGTTCGCTCCATCGTCACAAAGTCCCGGTAGCTGAGGATGGAGCGCCACAGGAGATTCAGGCGGTTGTGTGCCCACTTGATCACGAGGCTCTGGAACGGGTCATCCTGACTGGGGACTGCGATCGTGTGGAGCACTGCAACGTCTGCGAACTGGTCCTCGATGTACGCGGTCTTGACGCGCGTGGTCTCGACTGTAGGGCTCACCAAGCCGTACATGAGATCATCCAGGGTGCCAGCAATCGAGCCAACAGTGAGCACCACCGGTAGATCCGACGGCTGCAAGGCGCCACTCCCGGAGAAACTGTCAATCGATTGTCGAATGTCGTCGATGCCACCGCCGTCGCTCTGGCGCTTGCGCTGCGCGAACACGCGCACGCTCTCGCGCTGCTTGATGGGTTTCCACACGTGCTCGTCGATGGTGCTACAGCCGCCGTCAAGCACGTACTGCTCGTACTGCGCCACGTAGTTGCTCACGATCACGTGCGAGAGCTGTTCGAGCGTCTTACTGTCGGTGTCTGAGAGTACAAGCGGCGAGAACGGACTCGTGAACCTGGTGCGTTTGCTGGCGCCGCTCATTGCTGTGATATCTCCGCAGCTGCCGGATGGAGATACCTTGTCAACGTCTGAGCCTGTCAGGAACTGAGGGAATGTGAGACTGGACCTCAGATCATAAATGAACGTCTCACATCTTGGCAGTACAGTATCAAACGATCGATCCTTCGGCAGCCATCCAAGCCGCCTTTTCTTGTTCACGCAGGTACGTCAGAGGAACCAAATGTCATGCTTGTCTAGGTTTGACGACGATCTCAGAAATGGATTTGCTGAGGGGCCATCTCACGTGAGAGAGGGCGGTACCCTATTCTGTACACCATTAGTTTTACGACACCGACACATACATTCACATATATACATATATAGATATATAGAGAATTCTTTGTCTTCCTAAGCCGCTCACAGGACTCAAAAGATACTTGACATGTCGGAGGCCGTGGGCGAGCAGACACTGCTACTGGCCACACTGGAGAGCGCCATGAGTCCCTCAGTCACGTCCGACAGCGCAAGCTCCTGCTGCGCGATCACGAACGCGTCGGAGCGCCGCACATCGTCGTAGCAAGTGGGGCAAACCGCGAACGCCCGTCGCCAGAGCTTGCCCGTGGGGGAGTCGACCTGGCTCAGTGTCTTCTTGAGCCGGCAGGACGAGCAGACAAAGTTGCCGCACAGGATGCATCGGCGCTTGTGCGAGTCACCCAGCACGCTCCGGGCCTTCGAAGGCGGTCGACGACACACGACACAGGGCCCTAGTTGAGATGACTGGTTGCCTTCGATCTTCCCGCGCTTGGTGCGCAGCCACCAGGCAAGCTTCTTGTGGTACGAGCACTCAAGGAACTTCCAGACGGAGATGAACATGTCAGCGGCCGCGAGGATGACCATCGGCCGGATGGCGCTGCCGCACGGGTCCACGATCGCCCGCAGGTACATGTCTACGCAATTGCTCTCCTCGTTCTGGCGGTAGATGCCGCAGAACGAGATGTTCCCGCGGATGAACGACGGGAGCTCGCGGGTCTGGGGGAAGTGCACCGAGTGCAGCAGCTGGAAGCCCAGCCGCTCGCCCGACGTTGTGTGCGCGATGCCTGTGCGCTCCATGTACACAAAGTCCCTGCTGTTCACGGCGGGGCGCAGCAGGAAGCTCTGCTGGTTCTGCACCCACTTGATCACCACACTCTGAAACGGGTCGGCTTCGGTCGGCGACGCGATGGTCTGGAGCACCACGCAGTCGTGCACCTGGTCGATGATGTACGACGTCTTGATGCGCATGACCTCGATCGTCGGGCACACGAGGCCGTACATGAGGTCGTCCAGCGTGCCGGCCATGGAGCCGACTGTGAGCATCACGGGCAGGTCTGAGGGCTGCCGCGCGCCGCTCTCAGACAGACTCGCGACCGACTCGCGGATGTTGTCGAAACCCACCTCGTGCTCGTCGTCGTGGTGCTTGCGCTGCGCGAAGACGCAGACGTCGCCGCGGCGCTTGATGGGCTTCCACACGCGCGTGTCCACGTTCGCCGTGCCGCCCTGGCGCTGGAACGCCTCATACTGCGCCACGTAGTCGCGCAGGATCATGCGCGAGAGCTGCTCGAGCGACTCGGCCTCTACGTCCGAGAGCGCGAGCGGCGCGAACGGGCTCGTGTACTTGAGGCGCTGGCGGTGGTGGTCGCTCATAGTACACCACTGTACTCGCCCTCTGGTGGCTCACGTGATGAGAGGCGTTGTTGGTAAGTGAGCGAGGAAGCGAGTGGTTTGTGCAGGAGCACTGTCTAATACTCTTGCATTGTGAGGCCACGAAGGAGTGAAGGAACTGGTTGTCTGTCTGTCTGCTCCGCTTTCCCGCGACAAAAAGCGTACCGTAAATGCCAAGTGAGACTTCCAAATCAAATCGAATTGGTCAAATCCATTGATTTGCATCACGTGGTGGCCTTTCCACCGTGAGGGCACTGAACTGAAACGGTGTGGTCCACAGTGCGGTTATGACTCCACCGACTTCAACCAATGACGACCAGCCTTTGACAAGTAGTATGCATAAAACGTGGGAGCGTGTGCATTGGAGAACGCGTGAATGGTATTGGCGAATGTGTGCAGAAACTCATACATTAGTGCTTGGGTATTTAGTTCCTGCGATGGTGAAGTGTGTTGTTAAACTGCCTTCAGAACGCCACAGATCATTTGGTTGGTCTCCAATAAATCAATCCCCATCAATAATCAAAGTGGCCCACTGTGTTTGTGGTATGTTTTGTTGCCTCTGTTGGCTGACGCCTAGGGTACTATAGTTCACGCTTCCAACATTCTGTGGGGGAATGTATTTGAAATCGGTCCCCAGCAATTGAAACGGTCCACCGACCACCTCATAGATCTCACTCATATTTTCGTGTCTCTCTCCATCGCTGATGGCAAATCACACGTGCGTGCGGCGCGCAATCCCAACCCCAGGGTCGAGCGGAAAAGATCCGTCGGTGGCATCATCACAAGTGATCACAAGGCGAGGTGAGGAAGGACCCCTCAAAAGTGCTACCTTTCTTTATCCCCGCATCACCACAATATGCCCGCACTGTCTCACTACCAAAACATACTTTGAAGCCCAATTGCGAAGTCTAAAATCACTTTTCAGTGATAAATACGCAGCTGTGATAATCGGGAGTGTGACCGGAAAATGGTCGGTAAGCCAAGCTCCTCTCAGTGAATTCCCACCAGGCATGGCCGGCTGGTTGGTTGTCCGTTCAAGCTCGTCAGAAATACTCAGATGTGGCTTACCACGTCTGAGGATCTTCATGGAGTGATCCTTTTCCGGCCCCAGCCTCGAACACCTTCAAGCCTGAGCTAGGCCCCAACAACAGAAGTGGTTACATCATGGGGCTTTGAAACCATTTCGTTATTTTCCAACGAAGTCTTGAGTAGTTAGGAATGACCGCTACATGTTACACCACCATATCACAAAGTTCACACCACTATTACTCATTCGTATAAATCACGAGAAGAGGCTGTCGGTGAGCGACTCGACGCTGAACCGCGAGCCGCGCGACGAGGACCCGTCCGAGTTGGTGCTCGTGAAGAGCTCACTTCCAAAGTTGTCGACCGACGCGAACTCTTGCTGCGCGATCTCGAACGCGTCGGCGTAGATCGCGCCGTGGTAGCACGCGGGACAGAACGCAAACTCGCGCTGCAACAGCTTCGCCTCGGCGGACGTCAGGTGCACAAGCGTCTTGCGGATCTTGCACGATGAGCAGACGTACTTGAAGCAGAGGCTGCAGCGCCGTCGGCGCAGTCCGCTTAGCAGGTTCGTGGACGGCGGCTTGTGGCACGACACGCATTGCGGCTCAAGCTTGAAAGGCCGGGGGTGATTGAACCTCCTGGGATCTGAGGAGCCTAGAATTGGGTGAATATCGTTGCTGCGGTTGCTTTGGCTGGTACTCAGCTCTGTGCCTCCACTGAGGTAGCCGCTCTCGCCGGTGCTCAAGATCGCCCTGCTGCGCGTGCGCATGAGCCACGCGAGCTTCTTAGACCGCGAGCACTTGACGTACTTCCAAATCGCGACGAAGACGTCGACTGCGGCGATGACCACGAGCGACCGGAGCGCCATGCCCCCGGGGTCCAGGATGCCTTTGAAGAACACGTCCACTTCGTTCGGGTTCTCGGGTTTCTGGCGGTAGAGTCCGCACGCCGACATGTTGCCGCGCACGAGCGAGTCGACGTTGTGGGTCTGCGGGAAATGCACCGAGTGTAGCAGGTGGTAGCCGATGCGCTCGCCCGTGGAGGTCTGCGTCGTGCCCGTGGCCTCGATATAGATGAAGTCCCGGTTATTCACCGCGGGTCGGAGTAGCAGCTTTTGCGTGTTCTCGATCCACTTGATCGTGATGCTCTGGAACGGGTTCTCCAGCGTCGGCGTCACGAGCGTCTCGAGCACCGCGATGTCCGCCAGCTGCACCTGCATGTACGCGGTCTTGACCCGCATGGCGTCCACGGCTGGGCTCAGGATGCCGTACACGATGTCGTCCAGCGTGCCTTCAACCGAGCCGATCACGTGGATCACCGGCAGATCCGCCGACGCCTCGGTGCTCTCAAAGCTGCTGCTAGTGTCACTGGGCGTCGGGTTCCCCGTGCTGTGGTCGTGGACATGCTGCAGTTGTTGAGATCCGGTATTGTATGATGGTGGTGGTAGATTGGGTATCCGACTGCTCATCCCGTGGCGCTTAGACTTGGACCGCTTGGAGCTCTTGTGGCGCCGGCGCTCGGCGTACGCGCGCACGTTCTCGCGCTGGCGCATGAACTTCCACTTGCGCTCGTCCACGATCCCCCGGCCGCGCGTCATATGCTCCTCGTACTGCGCCAGGTTCTTCTGCACGAGCATGTGCGCCAGCTGCTCGATGCGCTCCGCGTCCTCGCGCGAGAGCTGCAGCTCTGGGAACGGTGACGTGTACTTGGCGCGGCCCATTCTCACTACGTTACGCTAGTGAGCGTCTTGTTGAGTGTGCGATAGAGCGATAGACGAGGACTGGGGGCTTGGAGGGCGTGGCGGTGGTCCATGGAAGGGAGCAGTGGGCAAAGGGAAGAATAGTGGCAACTGTGCTTGCTTATGGGGATGGGGCCGCGAAGAGCTCCACCTGATTCTCAACGCAAGCGACAATGACACATGCGCCAATTAGGGACGAGAAAGGGTTCGACAGATCCTAAATAATCAGGTTAGGAGGCTAAATTAGGATGAAGTGGCTATTTTAGGGTTTTGAAGATGACACGTCTGACTCAGAGAGGCGATCTTGTGCTTCAATTAGGGATTTAGGGGGAAAAAAATCAAATAAAATGGAAATCTGGGAACGGTCGTGCGCCAGACATGCCACTTCTTGAAGTGCTTGACTTGCGCCACCTCTGATGATCCGTGGGCAACCGCGGAGACCGTCTTTTAAAAAGGTTCTACACACGGATTTATCTATTTTTGATTGTATGTAATATGTGCTCATAAAATTATTGATGTAGTAAAAAGGTCTTCCGCGACTTTCCCGTGACTGGTGCGCTCAGTGTGTTTACACAAAGTGCAACTGTCGCGGGAAAGCGGCTTGTGCGGCACCGGTGCATACCCGCTTTGTTAAATACGCTAATACATTTTGTCCGCACTCTTTGACGTCAGTTCCTTGATTCAAATCTATTAACTACGCACTGTGGATATCTTCATGGACGGGTCTGTACTGGCTTCACGAATCGTGCTCGAGTGGCACTCAGCACATGCGTAGCGTGATGATCGCTCGAGTCCTGATCGATGGGGTTGGCTATTCCACCGCCTGGCTGTCCCTGTTTGAGTTCTGGGCATTCGATGCCCCAGATCCCTCTCCCCCTCCACACACACACACGCGACCGTCAAGTTTAAGTGGCCTCAGTCCCTGGGCTTTTGGTTCCTGTGCACAAGTGACTGCACCTACGCACGCTTTCTCTTGAGCACATGGCATACGAAGCGATGCTGCGATCCTGAGCTGAGCTGAGCCTGGACGGCAATCGCCACGCCGCTCGCTGTTGTCTCATGCGGTACATCATTGCATATTTATCGAGTCTTTGCTTCGGGCTACGCAATGATCGCATCACAGTACCCGAACCTTTCTGTGCTGAGCAGTAACTCAGCCCCCTGCTGCGGAGACCTTGACTCGGGTCAAGCAATCTCTATAGCACACCTCGCTGTCTAGACTGAGAGAAGCAACTGATTGGATGCAGGTCGCCATTGGAGGGAGATTGGCTGCAAGGCGCCAGTGAGTGGTAATGCTTCCCGCGAATTCGGCCGAAACACGCACGCGCGCATTGTGATTGATTACTATGGCTTGACGCATCAGTAGGATGGGGTGCTGACGTACATTGGTTTTCACGAATGGACGAATCATCATTGGGCAATTCCCTGTCTCTGCGTCACAGTCTCACCTCAGTCTCACTACTGCGTGTTGAAGACCATCAAGCGCAGCGAGCGAGTATATCATTTTCTTCCTCTGAGACTGGCTCACCCTGGGTACTGGTGCTGGTGGCTTCACACGCCTTCAAATGCTCCACTCTTCAACCAGCGAGGACGCAACTGGCAGCTGCATCGATAGAAAATGCAACACGAAAGTCATAGCAAGACGTCATTTGCCACGGGCGTGTGGCATGTCCAAGGAATAGTACAGTACATTAGCCGCTACTAAAGGCGATGGCTGACTTACTGAGCGTGAAGGGCGAAGTGTACTGAATTAGTACTGTATACTGCCTGCATACAGTAAACGTCACGTGGACAGTTACTGTAAAGGCCAATGGGTGGACGTGGTTGTCCGATCTCCTGACCCCAGGTACTGTAAGAAATGGGTACAGGCCCCTGACTCCAAAGATGACTACAGTGCAACTCCACACTGAGTCCCTTGGTTATCATTAACAGTGTTATACTTCACAGATACTCCACAGGTACCACCATCGTGTCGCGATAGATATACTAAAATAATTACATAACGTACAAGCCTGGTTTGCTCGCATTTTGCATCGACTCAGTTCAAAGTCTAGCCACCTCCTCAGGTGGAGATCAGGCTCTCTGTCAGCGGGTTCGAGCTGCCGCGCCGTGCAGCAGCAGCGCCGCCGCTGGCTCCCATGTCGAGAACCCGCTCCGAGTGGTTGGTCAAGAATAACTCACTCCCCATTCCGAACGGGTCGATCGTCGCGAACTCGCGCTGCCCAATCGAGAACGCGTTCGCCGTCACGGCTTCGCGGATGCAGTTTGCGCAGAACGCGAACTCCTTCTGCCGCAGTTTGCCCATCGCCGAGCTCAGGTGGCTCAGCGTCTTCTTGACCTTGCACGACGAGCAGACGTACTTCCAGCACAGATTACACTTGCGCTTGCGCACGTCGCCGAGCATGCTTCGGCTCAAACTCGACGGCGCCTTGCTGCATGTGACGCAGCAGCCCACGTCGCTCGACTTGCGCGACTGGTGCAAGCGGGTGTTGTCGTCGTCACTGCTGGTGCTGCCGCTCGCAGTCGAGAACGAGCGGCGCACGGTGCGCAGCATCCACGCGAGTTTCTTCATGTGCGCGCACTCGACGTTGCGCCAGGCCGAGACGAGCGCGTCCGCCGAGGCACTGACCACGATCGCCCTCATGATATTCCCTCCGGGGTTCAGAATGCCCTTGACGTACACGTCCACTTCGTTCGAGTTGCCGGGCTTCTGGCGGTAGATGCCACACACCGACATGTTGCCGCGCACGCGTCCTTCAACCTCGTGGGTCTGGGGGAAGTGCACCGAGTGCAGCAAGTGGAAGCCGATGCGCTCGCCTCTTGATGTGCTCGTGATGCCCGTCGTCTCCATGTACACAAAGTCACGGTTGCGCACGAGCGGCCGGTACACGAGTGCCTGCTCGTTCTCCATCCACTTGATCGTGAGGCTCTGGAACGGGTTCTCCAGCGTCGGCGTCACCAGTGTGGCCAGCACCGCGGCGTCCGAGACGTTGTCCCCCACGTACGACGTCTTGACGCGCATTGCCTGCAGCGTGTGGTTCACGACGCCGTACATCATGTCGTCGAGTGTGCCTACTACCGAGCCGACGACCAGCATCACCGGCAGCTCGGACGGCGCTTGCGGTTTCTCGTCGCCATTGGTCTCAGCATCTACTGAAGCACTCTCGGGACGTGGCGTATTGTCATTGCTGCTGCTGCTGCCTTTGCTTCGCTCCGCATACACGCGCACGCTCTCGCGCTGCTTGACGAGCTTCCAGGCGTTATCGTCGATCGCCTGCTGCTGCTGGTGCACAAACTGTTCGTACTGGAGCGTGTTCTTGCGCACAAACATGTCGGTGAGCAGCTCGAGCTTCTCGACGTCGTCCTGCGGCAGCTGCAGCGGTGCGAATGGACTCAGGAACTTGGTCTTCACCATATTTGTGGCTATCGTATCCGGTATGTGAGCTTGTTGGTGAATTGAGCTGCAGGGAGGAAGGGCGAAATGAGCTTTTCGCGCCTCGTTGGTGATTGTCGATGGGGTCTCGACACTAGGCACTATCGAGAGATGATCTGTCTGTGGAGCTACTTTACAGCCAAAGCAGACACGTTTGAGTGTGAAGATCGGGTGGATCAGTCGGCATAGAGAGCGAGTAAGAGAAGAACGCTGTGGGTGGCAATCACTGGATCACTCGTCCATTATGACCCCATGTGGAGGTGACATCTGTATTCCGACTGTTTTCCTTGTATATAGGGTATTATTTTTTATATGTATTTAATGTATTGTAAAAAAGGTTATGTAAATATGTCAATTAATTTGTATTGTATATAAATAGGTGTATGTTGTATAAGCGTGTTATAAAGGGATGCCCATCGTTGGTGATTTCAGACATTTTTACGACCACTTGGATTGAAAAGTCCACCTGTTGTGTGAGGCAGAGGCACAAAATGTATCTAGTTCAAATTACACATCAACCGAATATACGCAAAATGGTGCAAATCCAATAAGCATAAATTCAGCCAAATATTGTGTAAATACTATCACATAATAAATACGCACTGGAAATGTCCGGTAAAAGACAAGCCTTGGATTTTGTCGACCTCACTCGGAAGTGAGAAGAAGTTTGGGTTTATCAGCTCTCCATACATCTCACGATATCAACGCACACGTACACAGGCAGCGAAGGGAGGCCTTCGTCACATCGGTGGCCCCCACGCAACCTACGCTTTCAGTTCACTCGAATTCAGATAGCAATTCCCAGATGACACCTATCCTAGCTGAGAAAAAATATCAAGGATCACAACGAGAAAGGCACGCCAGTCAGCATGGGGAAGAAAGGGACGCGCCTTCGTGATGAGAGAGTGAAATGAAATTTAATGAGCGCTGCGCTCATTGAGCGAGCGTTCAACAGCTCGAGATGTCCAGTCCAAACGTCTTGGCGATCGCACGAAAATCAAAAGGTCCTGCCTGAGACGACTCCACCACTTGAGTATTTGTCAGGATAGTTTTGCATACAAATTCCAAGTCAAATCGGTTTGTGGACCGGATATAGAGCTGAGTCCTTCCCTCTTACCCGGTGGAAACCACCATCCAAACGTTGGTTTTGCACACTCCTTCAGTTTATCATTTTCTGTAATCCGGTAACTACAGCGTAGGCTCCGAACAGATAGATACCTGCCCAACGCTAGCTTTGCACAATCGCCGCAGACGAATCGTTTCGTTCCGTTCCTCTTCAACGACCTCCCAGTCTAGTGCAATGCTGAGCGAATCCACTTGACCGCGAGTTTCGTTTGTATTTGAGCCACACATACATAGCTCAAGGAAGGTCCTTTCTCTTAGGGTTTCTCAAACTCGTTGCACTCTCGTGTAGTTATTTGATGGGAGCGAGTGTTCTCCCAGCCACGAGAGCCATCCCAGCGCGCACTCGCTTGACGAGAATTCAAGCTTCCGCAAGCTCAACATTGCATTTCCCCACGTATCCAATCGTAAAATGAGTTCGCCAGTGTCGGTATAGTACGGTCTCCCCGTTCTTCTTCAAGGTTGACCAACCTTTGAAATGGCCTTTCCGAAGCTTCTTTCTGGGGGTTCAACAACATCTTTGTGAGATAAAGTACAAAGTCCAAACGGAAAGAGTAGGTCGATGTTTACTACTCCGAAGTACGAAGGTTCTCCTAGTCGGAGGATAGTTTTGTGCTACGCCTCTCGGATATTCCCAGTCAGTCAATCAAAGCTGCTCCAAAGTCGGCACTCCATCTCGTACCTCTCTAACACCTATCTAGGCGGCCCCGATCTCCTTGAGCCGATCGGCGTACCGCAGCGTGTTGAGCGTATGGTTGCAGCTATCGGACCAGGGCGAGACCGTGGCGATCATCACGGTCTTGGAGCTCTCGGAGAGGAAGCTGTCGCGCAGCAGCTGCGTGAGCTTGCTCTGGCGGAACGGGATGTGGTTGGCACCACGGTCCAGCGCGCGCACGCACTCCTTGAGCGCCAGCAGACTTTTGTTGATCTCCGCGCCTTCCATCCGCGTGTTCTTACTGTAATGCACACCCAGGTACACAAAGAAACGGAAATCGTTAGAACCCAGTACATAAGTTATATCGAAGTATACAAGTCTACTCAATGTACTTACTTGTCGCTTTGGGTATCACAAGCCCGCTCGCTGCCAGCCAAGTCAACCATCGACAGCCGCGCGAGGATCGTCGAGCTGTTGCCCGAAGTATTTGGATACAAAGTGATCCGCAGCAGTGCATGTGAGCGCGATGAGTCATCGTGCACCGCGTTTGCGCTCGTCGCGCGCGAGTCTTCGCCGTGCTTCACGAGGTCGAGCAGCTCGCTGGCGCTCGCGATCATGATCTCCTTGAGCCCGAGCAACTGCACGGTGCCTTCGCCGTCCTCCATGAGCTGTAGGCGACTACGGCCATTGAGAAGGTCGTTCACGTTGTTCATGTAGATCTCGTAAAAGCTCACACCCACCAACACGGGAGACGGTTCATTCCCATCTCCTGAACTTCCACAGCAGGCCTTGATGCGCTCAAAGAGGTCCGAGGCAGCTTGGCGGTAAATCGACTTCATCGTGTACGTTTTTCCCGAGCCTGTCTGACCGTAGGCGAACACCGTAAGGTTCGAGTGATTGCCACTCCGCGTCTCAAGAATGCGATCGTGGATCAGGTACGGGATCAGCGGCCCTACGGAGCACGCATACAATTGCGAATTGTCCTGGAGCTCGTCAAACACGCCGTCGAAGCGGAACTGGTGGTGCTCGAGCGACTCAGAGCAGTCCACTTTGAGCTTTGGCTCGTGCAAAATGAGCTCTTGGCGCCGAGAGCTCGCTGGTGCAGCAACCGCTGCCTTTGCTTTGCCTTGTCTAGCAGCAGCAGCAACGAGATACAAACAGGAAACAATATCGTAGCCCTTGGCTTTGAGCTCTTTCTTTGACAGCGGGCGCTTGCGAACAAATACCGAGAGTCTGGACGTCGACGTAGCCGCTTGAGCTGTAGATCCGGCAGCAGCAGGCTTGGCGATCGGAGGCAATGCTGCTGCTCCGATTAATTTCTTCTCTTGTTTCTGAAATCCCGGGAGTGCGTCGCGATATTTCTGAATCAGACGCCGAAATTTATACCCGGCGTCGTCGCCGTGCTCCTCGAGCTCGGTCTGGATGCGCTGCTTCTCCTCCGCTTGCTGGGCTCGCCGCTCGTCGCGCTTACGTTGAATCTCTGCGAGCGCATTCAGCACGGAGCCCTTGGGTTTGGCTTTCGCTGCTGCGGCGTGCTGCTGTTTGGTCTCTCGCGTCACATGCTGTTGCTGTTGTGGCGGTGACTGCTGCTGTTGCTGAACTGGAGGCTTGGGCTCTCGAGTCAACGTAGGCTGGGGCTTGGACTGCTTCACTGGTGCTTTGAACGACTGGAAGTCCTCACGCTCTTCACGGTTGTAGTAGTTCTCTCTCTGTGGTGGCGGCTGTGGAGAGGAATTCTGGGGAGGGGTCAAAATCTTGGCGTTGGCTCTTCGAATGAATGGAGGAGGCAGACTTGGCTTTGTGAGACTCTTATTTTCAGACGAAGCATCACTGAAGGCATTCAACAGCTCGTCGTCCCCATCGTTGTCCATCGGTGGTACTGGGCCCTGCTTGTGAAGTTGACCACAAGACCAATGGTTACTTGGTGGTCTCGCGCTTGCAAGTGAGAGCGCGGACGGTGCTGGGACTGGAGTCGTGGGGCGGCGTGGAGCTCCAATTGCTGTGGCAATCGCTGGTGGCGGAGGCTGCTGCGAATCGTCTCTGTCCGCTGGGTCTTCATCGTCATTTGGCTCGGAAGTTGTTGCAGCACTGCTAAATCGCGAAAATGGCTTGATACCTGGCTGCTTGCTACCACCTCCTCGCCTCGCAAACGGATTCAGCAGCGCGCGCACTTTCCACTTGTTCACCTGTGGCGAGCTGGTAGAGTACCTGCTACTCTCATCCTCAATGTCAGTGCTGCTGTTATTATTATCGTCTTCACTGAGAGGGCATTTCTTCCAGGGTCGAAAGAACCCGCTCTGCTGCACCACCACTGCGGTTGCGGAGTGTAAAGAGTCCGCTTCATCTTGAAACTGGTGGTGACGATGATTCTCCTCTTCAGCCTGGTTCGTCGCTTCGTCTTTCGGATCGCTGAACGTCTGGTCGATGCTTGGAGGTACCTCTGGTGCTGGGTCTTCAGGCTCACTACTCTGCTGCTGTTGAACAGGAGAAATAGACCTAGAAGCAGCAATTGGAGCTTGGGGTTTGCCGCCAAGTTCCTCCTCTGCCTCTTGCTGCTGGTTCTTTGCTGGCGGATACTGGGGGAACTGAGGTTGCAGTGCATCCTGGGGCTCTTGTAGTAGCTGCTGCTCCTTGTAGAGTGATGGCATACTTGTGTGTTCTTCGGCATGGTGAGCATTCGGTCGGAGCCCTGGAAGTTGTTGTCGCAATCCCGCGTTTTGAGAGTATGGTCCTTGCTCCGTGTTGTTATTCAACGGCAGTCGCTTCATGGAGCCAAAATACGACGGCGCCTTCCGCCACCCGCCGCCACTGTCTTGCTGCTGCTCCTTCCCAAAGCCCGACGATGATGATGCAGACGCAGGGTCGATTTCCTCTCGGCAGTACGAGTTCCTAGACCTCCCACCATCGTTCAAAGAAGACGATAGCGGCATTGACGCATACTGTTGCTGCTGATATTGATGCGGAGGGTACTGATACTGTTGCTGCTGTTGTTGGAGAGAGGAGCTGTTCAGTGGGTTCGCAGCCCATGGCGGGAGTGTCGGCAGAGGTGGCGGTGCTCGCTTCTCGTACCCAGATGAGGATGACGCGTGCCAGTCTTGAACAGCTCCGTAGGGATTTGGAGCGTAGCTTGCCCCCGCGAGCTGCTGGTGCAACTGTCGTAGCGAGCCTCGGCCTTCCATGACAATATCACACACTGAGGGTCCCAATTACGAGCGTCCTCGTAAATCCTGGAAGGGCTCGTAGTTCCTGGAAATCGAGGTGCGGCACGCGTTGCTGCCGCACAAGATGGGGCTCAGGCTCATGCAATTCAACGCGATGACGGAAACGCAAGGCAACCTGACGGTGTTGACTTTGGCGATCACTTTGCTTGCTTGATTTGCTTTTTATAGCGCGCTCAACATGGCGAAGAAGATGGAAATTTGAAACTTACGCCAGCTTCGCATTTTCTTTAGTAACCGTTGTCATTACCACGAATAGCGACCCGAGCTCTCTCAATATACTTTGCGTCTTTGTACAGCCAGTCAGCCTGACGGTTGACGAGGTCGCGCATGACTTAGGAATTAATCCACTGCTGCACTTGCACATTGCTCAGCACGTCCTGTTCAAAGTCAAAGGTTGCGACCTCGAGGATCTTGATCACGCCGCTCGCATTGTCGAAGATCGTGATGTAGATCGTTGGTTCGTCGACGGGCCGCGTGGCGTAGTTGTCTCCGCCTGGGGCCACATCGACGCCGTCATAGAAATAGTAGTGCGTGGACACTCGGTCGCGTCGCGGGTTGGTCTCGATGACCTCGGCGATGTCCAGCTCGCCGCAGCCGCCGATCGCACCCATGCCGCGGCAATTGCAGCCCGAGTACTGGCCACTCCAGAGCACCTGGGCGTTGAGCATCCAGATCGCCGGTTGGTTGGGGGTCTTGCCCCAGGGCATCTGTACTTTCGTGACAAATATCTTCTTCGCGCCGCCCCAGCCGTGGTAGCTCCACGTGTTGCCGTGAAAACCTGGGCAGTCCCATGTCTTCGTGGTGCTGCAGGGCTTCTCCGTCATGATGTTGACTTCCACGCCCGTGTCGATGCCCGGTCCACCTCCGATGAGCGAAGGATTCGACGCCTCCCCCAGAGTTCCACTGAAAGGTTGCGGCTTGGAGGCAACAGATTTACCATCTGAGGATGAAAAGCCCTGCGGACCGCGCGTGCCACTGCCCGAGTAGTCGATGTTCTTGTTGTTCATGAAGATGAGGTTACTCGCTGCACCGCCGCGCTTGTACCAGGAGACACGCTTCCATGAGGTCGCTGGCGCGGTGAGGGTCGTGCCGGGCGTTACCCCAACGTACACTGCGATGTTGTAGATCTCCATAGGGCCTCGGAACACCATCGACACTTCTTCGCTCAGTGGACCCACGCGGTTCTTCATGAACACGCGATTGCGCTGACAGTTCTTGAGACTCAAGGTCATCTCGTACGAGCCGATGGCATTGCCTGCGAATTTGCCTCGGTACGCGTAGTTCGCCTTCACATACGCTGAGCTGCTCACACTCGGGATCAGGATCGCAGAGGACGAGGTGGTGGAGGTTGAAGGAATAATCACACTCGTGGCGCTGCCTGGCGGACAGAAGATGATGTCAAACTCAGTCGTGTCCGGGCAGTCGTGGGTCTTCCAGTCGTCCATGGGGAACTGATACGCGTCGTCGCAGCGGTCGGCGAGACAGTAGATCGCGCGGCAGTTATACCCACTCGTGATCTTCTTTGGCACGATCGCGAGCCCGACGTTGAAGCCTGTTTTCCCCGTGAGCGCTCGGCACTCGTCGAAGCTCTTGCAGGTACCCGACTAGGTTGTTCAGAAACATTTCACATGTTAACATCGCCGATCTAGAGACCACCAAACAGCAAAAGCAACTTTGCGAGGGTCCTTACTCCAGGCGAAACGATGCTGATGTCATACCAGGCCTTCCCATCGCCCGGGATGCTGAACTCAGCCACTGCAAAACGCAAAACACACACACAAGAAGATCAGTATGGTAGACGACTCAAATCCTGCCAAAGCGAAGCAGATACAAACACACGTACACGTCGCTTGGTCCCCGTATCCGTGGCGCCACATGAGCGCGGGGCGAGCCACGTTCTCCACAAGCGCTGGTCCGCCTTTGGGAAGCACAATCAGGTTGGTGTTGTCCCAGAGCTGGATGTCGTGGACGCATTGGTTCTTGAAATTGATCTTCGTCGCAGTCATACAACGCGCAAGCGCAGCGACGCTGCCGAGTACGGTGAGGAGCCGGAGATGGTCACTTATTCGCATGTTTCACGATCAAATTCGCTATTTGGTTGTAGCTCCTGGAGCTTCTGCTCTCGACGCGAACGCAATGTCTTTGGCTGCAAGGTGAGTGAGTGGAGCAGGCAAGCGGAACTGGGCACCAAATACCACCAGTGGCGCGACTTCTGAACACAGAGCCACCTACCCACTCAGCGCGGCGCTTCATCCGCGATCCGCTCTCTCACTTCCAATTTTGCACCACACATTGCGTGACCTTTCATAGATCCATCTTTTTGAGCTGAGTTGAAGGATTTGTGGCCGCACGTTGCTTTCACATTGCTTGATGATGAAGCCATGGAGCGGTCTATGCTGATCGAGTATCATGGCGCAGTAGCTCTTTATGTATTTTGCTTGTTCGTCTTCACCGCCTTCGTAGCTGTTCAATCAAGCAGGCTGTTCTGGACGTGCTGAATCCGATACAGCTCGAATCGATCTTGCATTTTCAGAATTGAAACGATTGTTCCAAGAACGATCTCTCTCTCGCTCTCACATGGCAAAACCTCCGAGAAGAGGTTTCAACATGCTCTCCATAGCATCAATTGTTTTCGTTCGGAACCAGGACTCAGCCGCAGCGAGCGGCCCAGTTTTGCAACGTCCCTTGTGTCTGGTTTACATCAATTACCACTGGCACTGTGATTGCAAGCTTCCTGCTCATCAGAGATCACGACCATCCTGCTCAGCAGTAACCTTGTTTGACGTCCACCTGACTCAGCCGTCTCAGCACCGCACAATATCATGGCGAAGCGTAGCTCGACTCGACCTTCATGCGTTCTTGTGGCGCTGTGCATGCTGCTGGCGCTCATCGGCGCACCAAGCGGGTTCAACGGCGTCGAGGCACAAGCAACAGACAATCAGGCGTGCGTTAACAAGTGCACGACTGACTTCAACGCGTGCAAGGCACGCAACTTCAAGGGTTTTGCCGACTGCTACATCCTCAACAAATGCTTCAACAAACAGAACTGCGACGAAGAGTGCAAGCACGCGTGTGCTATGTGCAAGAACTTCTGGGGCCACTACGTGAACAACGCCTGCGACGTGGGGCAGGTCTCATGTCTCTCGGTGTGCGCACTCCCACCAGGGGGTGCGGCGAAGAAGTAGGCGATAGCTCACTCACGATGTGGATGGGGGGGGGCCCTCGCAGCTTCATCGCTTGTTAAATAACGTGCTCTTGTTTCTTGCATCACTCGCTATCGCTCGCGCTTGCGTTGGAATGTTCTTCTTCTTCTTCTTGACCGACGACCACAGAATTTATCGCTTGGTCTTCAACCTCGTCTTCTTCGTCATCTTCATTCGAGTCCCCCCGCTCTCTTCTCTCGTTCTCTGCGTCGTTGCTGTCCACACCATCCTCCTCCTCCTCGTCATCGTTGTGTGAAGACGCGATCAACTTGTGTCGAACCTGGAAGCTGTAGAGCCAGCCATTCGAGAACTTAAGCTTTCGCAGCTTCTCGTGGGAGGATGGATCAGCCTCTTCTTCTGCGAGCAGCGCATCGCGAATCTGCTCAGCCTTGGACTGTATCAGCACCCCAAGCACGCGCATCCCAAGCTTCTCACAATGGACGATCCATTCGACCAGCTGACGCTCCAGTGAGTGTGAGACTCTCGCCGACAGCGGGCCCTCAGGCTCGCCATCAACAGGCAGTTCGCGCCACTTTTTGAGAATCGCCGAGACGCTCGACACCGCGGGCTCCTTGGGCAGCTGGAAGCGCTCAGCGACCCACCGACAGAGCTGCGGCAGCGACATGTCGGTGTGTGCCTGGTGGTGCGCGAAGAGTTTGCGCTGCTGCTCTTTCTTGAGGCGCACGCGCGTGGGGCGGTGCTGGCGCAGCAACGGCTTCTTCATGCTATCTATCTCTTCTGCTTCTTCTCGATGTGAGTTGCTGTTTGGATGAATGAATGCATGAATGAATGCGGAATTGGTTGATTTCCTTTCCCACCTTAAAAACGGGATATTAGGAAAACCCAGTTTTCCCGTTTATAAACCAAATGATTTCCGTATAGAAACAACTCAAATGGGAAACATTGGCCCAAACTTGCTTGAAATGGGAACTGGAAATAAACAGACAACGATTTTCATTTCGAGATACAACGACAAAGTGGTAAAACTCAAACAGCCATAGTATGGACAACACACACATTTACAGGAGACTGGCAACAGGACACCTTGGGAGCTTCTGCACTGGATAACTGATCAAAAAGAGCAAACCCAAAAGGCAGGAGTGGCAGACAACAAACCTAGGCACGGAGGCGACGCACGCTCTGGACAACCGAGGTGGACGAGCTCGACGCTGGAGCACCAGTGGCTGGCTTCGCAGCTGCGTTACCACTGCCGTTGCCGCCGTTATTAGTGGTCGAAGTGATGCTGGAAGCTCCTGATAGGTTACTCGAGGAGGTGCCCTGGACTGGGTTGCGTCCAGCAGCAGCTGGGGTAGATGGAGAGGCACCAGTCACGGGCTTCGGAGCGCTGGCTGGAGCAGATGGAGTAGCACCAGCGGCGGGCTTCGGGATCGACCCATTGCCGCCCGCTGTGGTCGAGGTGCTCGAAGCTCCCGAAGGAGTACCAGATGATCCGTCTTGAGCTGGGTTGCGTCCCGCGGAAGTAGCAATTGAGGAAGCACCACTGGCTGGCTTCGGGGCACTGGCTGGAGCCGACGGCGTAGCACCACCGGCTGGCTTTGCAGGTGCGTTGCCACTGGTGCTAGTTGACGTCGAGGTGCTGGTGCTAGACGCTCCGGACGGGTTGCCGGACGAGGTGCCTTGCACGGGGTTGGGTCCAACTGATGACGGAGTAGACCCCGAAGAGCCAGTAACTGGCTTTGGCAAAACCACTATAGGCTTTGCAGCACTCGAGCCAGAAGCAGGCTTCGGAGCCGATCCATTGCCACCAGTGGAAGTCGAGGTGCTTGACGCTCCCGACGGATTACCGGACGTTGTGCCCTGAGCAGGGTTACGTCCAGCTGAAGTGGGGGTTGAAGAGGCACCACTGACTGGTTTTGGCACGCTGGCTAGGGCGGATGGAGTGGTAGCGCCAGCAGCTGGCTTTGCAGGTGCGTTACCACTGCCACCAGCAGTAGTCGAGGTGCTGGAAGCTCCAGATGGGTTACCCGATGTGGTACTTTGAACTGGGTTGCGGCCCGCTGAAGTAGCAGTTGAGCTTGCACCGGTTGCTGGCTTCACGTCAGTCGACGTTGATGTCGAACTTCCAGCTGCAGGCTTTACTGGCGCGTTGCCACCACTGCTTGATGTTGATCCGGTGGCTGGCTTTGGCGCAGTTCCGTTGGTACTGGTACTGGTTGAGGTCGAAGTGCTTGACGCACCGCTTGGGTTTCTCGAAGTGGTGGGACCTTGCACAGGGTTGGCTCCAGTCACCGGCTTTGGCACAACCACCACGGGCTTCGAGGAGGGGGAGCCAGAAGCAGGCTTTGGAGCCGATCCATTGGCGCCGGTAATGGTGGTCGAAGTACTGGTGCTAGTCGACGTGCTGGAACCTCCCGATGGGTTACCGGACGACGCGCCTTGAGCTGGGTTGCGTCCACCTGAAGTGGTGGTGGTCGAGCCTGAGGACGCTGATATCGGCTTTGGAAGCACAGCCACAGGCTTGGAGGCAGACGACGCGGGCTTCGAAGTCGATCCGCTGGATGTTGACGTACTCGACGCGCCAGAAGGACTGCCAGGAGTAGCAGCACCTTGGGCTGGGTTCATTCCTGCCGAGGATGAGGACGCACCGGTCGCTGGCTTCACGTTCGACGTCGAAGTTGACGTGCTGGTGCTCGCACTAGTGCTTGACGAAGACGTCGACGTCGACGAGCCACTGGTGGTAGTAGAAGTTCCAGTGTCTGGTCGTACCATTGAATTGCTGGTCGTCACCGAAGTCCCAGTGCTGGTGGCGCTTGGCGCTCCCTGACTTGGGCTACTTCCTGGTTGCGCAGCATTGGTCGAAGAAGTACCAGCAGTGGTAGTTGTAGTAGACGTCGCAGTCATGCTACCACCACCAGTAGCTCCCGTCGCCGGCTTGATATTCACATCACCGCTGCTCTGCACGGGCGAATTTCCAAACGTGATCGCCGCGCCGCGGTCACCGCTGCTCCACTCGGCGATGCTCGAGTCCACAACGGCGCTGTCGGCGTCGGAAGCGACGACAGAGCCAGCTTTAGGCTGCTGCGGCGCATCGTCGGCTGTCGACTGCGCCAACGCAGTGCTGATAGACGATTGGTACGCGGCGAGCGCGAGGCAGATCACGACAAAGTTCTTCGCGTACACCATGACTCCGTTGATGCTGGTTGGTGGCGCGCTTGAGGAGGCAAATTGCGGAATGAGCTTAACTCCTCGTTGTCGTGCGAGCAAGCGCTCATCACAGCAAAGCGCCAAGCGTCAAGCGCGTGGGCCAGTTGTTCGCTCGCTCGTTCGTGCTTGCCTGTCCGTATATATGCACCCATGTTCAAGTAAACTGGAACAGATCCGCTTCAACCTTCGCATTCCGCATTCACGCTCGCTCTCTCGCTAATCTGCGCCAGTGGTACAGCTGGGATTCCACATCCACGTGACATTAACGTACCAGACTTGTCGTTAATAAGAGAGAGAGCGTGTTTACTGGTGACAGCGTAATGCAGCTGGAGAAAGCTTCCATCGCGCCATCCGCTTCACGCTTCCTCTCACATTGTTGCTCTTGCTGTGAGCATTCCTTTACGCTTGGCAGGTTTGAATGAAGACTCTGACAAGAAGTTGATCTCAAGATTTAAAACCCTGTTTATTGATACTTATGCCAGCTACCTGTGTGAATCGTTTAATTTGAAGTAAGATTACTATTTATACCTTTTTAATTACTGTTTCTCTCTTACTTTACCTTTTATAATTATTTGCTCGTTACAACAGGCAGATGAAACCCGCCGAAATGGAGAAGAGTGGCCCGCGCGCGCACCCGCCCACCTGGCAAACAGCAAGCGCGGAGTAATAATAGCCGGCTCCATGCGAATATTTCAAGCGAAGCGGAGGGGACGACCGAGCATGCGTGAGCTGAGCTGAGCAGACGAGATGCGCCGACTGGAGCGCGCGCCGCTGCCGTCGCCCTCGTCTAGCGAGCACGCGCCGTCACCGCCGCTGCCCGCGCTCAAGTGCCTCGCGCCGATCGAAGGGACGTACTCCAAGGTAAAGTAGGCAAGCACGTGTGTGTGACGTCTAAAGGTGAAAGGTCTCATGGATCATTGCGTCAGCGCGCTCATGATATGTGTCGACGTATGTGGGCCTCTTTGTATGTGCATGTTTGCTATTCAGGAAGCGGAGCTGTCGGCGCGCAATGTCGCGCACCGCCGCGAGGGAGCGTTCGAAGATGTGGTGCGCAAGTCCAGCTGGGTGCTGAAGAAAGCGCTTGTAGGAAGCTCAGCAGTGGCAGGCAGCTTGGCCGGCTCAAGCAGCGCTGCTATCATTCAGAATGCGGCGACGTCGGCTGTCAAGAGCAACCACCGCGTATCCACGCAGTTCCAGCGCGCGTACGCGCTCCAGCGCCTGCAGCAGTTCGAGAGCGCGGTGCTCGACTACAACGAGTGCGCGGCGCAAGAGCCCACGCACGCGCTCGTGTTCTACAACCGCGGATGTGCGCTCTACGCGCTGGGTCGCAAAGATGACGCGGTGCTGGACTTGTCCAAGGCGATCAAGCTCGAGGCGAAGAACATGCTCTTCATTGAGAGCCGCGCGATCGTGCTCAAGGAGCTCGGTCGGTTCCACGAAGCGATCCACGACTACGCGTGGCTCGAAGCGTTGCGACGCATGATTACCAAGCCCAGCTCATCAGGCGCATCAGCAGCAGCGGATCGAAGATCCAGTGATGAGACAGTAGCGTCAACTCCCGTGGGCAACCATGCGCATCACGGTTCATTCTCGTCGTCGTTTGGCGACTTCAACTCGTCTTTCCAGTCCGGCACACCTCCCATCGGCTCAATCATGGTGAATGCAGCGAATGGAGAGACGGAGAGCCGCGCGCGCGACTGGTTCCTGCGGTTTCTCAAGCAGAAACCCGTCTCACGCACATCCAGCGATCTCCAGGAAGCAGTGGCGTACGCCAAGACGTGGAGCTTCTTTCGCGGCATGGCGAAGGAAATGGTCGAACAGTGTCTTGAAGAAGCGACGTACGGCCATTTCGAAGCCGATCAGGTGGTTGTGGAGCAGGGCGTGCGATCTCAGTCGTTTCATGTGATCCTGAACACTGCTGCGTCGCTGGTGAAGAACATCGACGCACATGGGGTCTCGAAAGTGCGCGAACTGAAGACCTTGTGCCAGGGAGATACGGTTGGACTTGAGCCATTTGGGTTCTCCTTTGCAGATGGAACGCTGCGGACACTGAGGCACGTTGTAAAATATCCTACACAAAGCAATGGTCGCTCATCGCGCTCGCAGCTACCAGGCAGCATGATTTCAGTCACGCGTTCTTCAGTGGCGTCACCTCTGGCAGCACACAATGCATCGCGGGGCACCAAACTTCCAGATTCCGGATCAGACAAGCCAAATCGAGCAGAAGAACGCAATCATGAACACGGTAGTGCTGCTGGGGACGAAGACTGCGTTTTGCTTTCACTCGAGCCAGCGAGCTACTCGTGCCTGGACGAAGTCCACTGTCTCGTGCTCAGTACAGACGTGTATCATAGCGTTCTCCACGAGCACGAAGAGAACGATTTAGAAGAGCGCATCCAGTTTCTGCACTCCTGCCGCGTCTTTCAGAGCTGCTCAGAGGACGTGCTCACGTCACTGGCGGTGTTGTCGAGTCGGAAAGTGTACGACCCCGGGAAGGAGATTTTGCGCACAGGCGATGTCGTCACGCATTTATGCCTGATCAAACGAGGCGTCTGCCAAGTGCGGAAGACAATCACAATGTCCAAGCCCGCATTCGCGGCGAAGAAAGCGCATCAGCGTCCATCGAGTGGGTTGATGGCGGGTGGTGATGATCTGTTGACGTCAAGATCGAACGACGGCTCGTGGGTTCTGGACAACGGCTGGATGCTCACGAATCCTCGGCTGGTCAACAATGCGCAGAATGGCGGCAAGCGAGAAAAGACAATCACGGAGGAAGTCAACGTCGCTATCCTAGCGAGCGGGCAGATGTTCGGCGAGCTGAGCGTGCTGCAGCCTGGTCAGTCGTCGCAAGTGACCATCTGGACACAGACCTTGGTGGAGATTCTCGTGTTCAAGGAAGAAGAGCTAGCGATGCTGAATGTGCAGTTCCAGAGCGGAACGATGAATGCACTGCAGGACTCGCTGCTCTTCCACAATCCACCGCAGCAGAAGATCATCCAGCTGCATCGCGAGATGGACACGTGGGAGAAGCAAAAGCGCAGTGTGCTCGAGGATTTCTACAGCAACAGCCCGCTCTCGGTCAGTAAAAGTAGCCAGAGCATTCGATCAACTGCGTCGCCATCGCAACGAGCGCGCGACACGAAAAAAAACTTCAAGCTGTCACCACTGAAAAGAATGCAGCTAAAAGCGCCAGCAGGACTCTCCAAGTCAACAGAGGGAAGCAAGAGCAGTCCAGTGCTTTCAGTGAGAGGAGCAATAGAGAAAGGTACGAGACTGCGAAATTTGGATTGAAGGTGAAGTTGTATTGCTTTGCTTTACTTGACTGTTCTAAGCTACACTCTCCATTAGCTGCATTGGCATTGTCTCTCAGGGAAAATTTTTCTCAACACGAGTGTTCAGGTCTCAAAGATTATATCAGTTGATCATTGAGAAAATGCCAAGCACTCATGCAATAACGCACACACACATACGCAATCGCCACATGCAATGGTCTTTGTCGATTCAGATCTCTCAGTATGGATTTTTTCAACATCCGGGTGTTCAGGGTTTAATTAAAAACTTATGGATCATTGAGAAGTGAACCAACGCCAATGCAGACGATCGCACACACATATACATATCGATTGGTGGGTTCCCTCAACAGAGAAATTGTCCGCAGCATTCCGTACCCGCAAGCAGCCCCGCAGGACCGCAAGCCAAGCCGGGATTGACGGTTCTCAAACTTTAAATTAATCATTGGGAGCACATGCACACAGCCACACATGTACAACACGAACACATAGAGAAGATACCAGAATGCTATGACAGCGACGACGGCGACGAATGGAGAAGGCGGAAGCTCTGGTGGAACCAAGTGTGTCAGGCAAGGCGCAATTGCAGGATGAGCTTTTCAAAGCGGCTTGCTCGATGCTTTTGACACCGGTTGCAAGTCGACAAACGACTGGGCAGCAGCGCGAGGATTTTTTACGAAAGGCTTTCGTGTTCTTGCCAGGCTGTGTTTGTTTTTACGTAAAAAGACCGAGACCTCAAATACCAAAAGAAAAATAATATGACGTGTACGGTACAACACGACAAGCGGGTTTCTGTGTTCTGTGTTTTTGCTGACAGCGACCGCCAGAATCGCAAAAACCTGCCTCAAACACACAGGTTTTTGCAATTCTGGCGGTTGCCATCATGCTCTATATTTCAGAAAAAGCCTCCAACGCTTTCATTTCTATCCAAAAGATGCCTGCAATATGTCTACATATCGTAAATAACTGCACGTGGGTGGTGGGTTTTCGAAAATCGAGGGGGGAAAGCGGGCGGGAGCCACGAAAGACCGACCCGCAAAGCGAGCGGCTCTGAGCGAGCGAGCGATTCACGAGCAGAGCAAGCGGAAAGCAGATAAAGCACAAGAGAGAAGATGATCGCGTCGGTTGCCAAGGGATTCGCGACCAAGAGCAAGGCCCACGCGGCCCGCTCCATGAGCACCATTCGCTACGCGGAGTACGGCCACCCGCTCAACGTCCTCAAGTAAGCTCTCTTTCTTTTTGGGTTATAGCTGCGGTAATAGCGCCATTAGATTGATCCATGGAGATGGCGTAGCAAGCATGCCGGATGATTTAGCATTTTGCTGTCTGTCTGCCTCTCTCTCTCTTTGTATTGGGAGAGTATTCCTGATTAACTGTGAGATGCGTATGAATGCGAATGCTGATTTGTGTGTATTGCGTCTTGTGTGTGTGTGGGAACAGGACCGAGGGTGATGACAAGGACGCCGAGCTTGGTCGCGGCCAAGTCGCCTTGAAGTTCTTGGCTGCGCCGATCAACGTGTCGGACCTTTCGCAGATCCAGGGCCACTACGCGATCCGTCCAAAGCTCCCTGCGGTCGCCGGTAACGAAGGTGTGGCCGTGGTCACCGCCGTCGGCGCGGACGTGAAGAACGTCAAGGTGAACGACCGCGTGATTCCTACCCAGGCCGGTTTCGGCACGTGGCGCAACAAGGCGGTCGCCGCGAGCGCGGACGTGACCAAGATCTCGGACAAGATCAAGATCGAGGACGCCGCCACGCTTTCCGTGAACCCAGCGACCGCGTACCGCTTGTTGGCGGACTTTGCGGAGCTCAAGTCGGGCGACGTGGTGATCCAGAACGGCGCGAACAGCGCGGTGGGCCAGGCCGTGATCCAGCTTGCAGCTCTGCGCGGCATCAAGACCATCAACGTGGTGCGCGACGACGGCGACTACGACCTCACGAACGAGCATCTGAAGAGCCTCGGCGCGACCGTGGTGGTGACCAGCGACTACCTGGGCTCGGCGAAGTTCAAGGAGCTGATCTCGGACCTGCCGGCGCCAAAGCTCGCGCTTAACTGCGTGGGCGGCAAGAGTTCGCTCGAGATCGGTAAGGTACTCGCGAAGAAGGGCGTGCACGTGACGTACGGCGGCATGAGCAAGGAGGCGGTGTCGGTGGGCACGGGCTCGCTCATCTTCCACGACATCACGCTCAAGGGCTTCTGGCTGAGCGAGTGGGTGAAGGAGTCGTCGGTCGACGAGCGCGTGGCGATGCTCAACGAGCTCGCGGCGCTTATGGAGGCCGGTAAATTAAGAACCTGGATCGAGACATACAAGTTCGCGGACTTTGACGACGCGCTCGTGGCCGCCGTGAACCGCACGACCAAGCGAAAGATCGTGCTGCTCATGGAGTAAGCGGAGCTTTGCCATTCAAAGTATCCAGCACAACAAGCAGAGTGAAATGGGGATAGGACGCCAGTGGGCTAGATGGGGACCAAAATGCCGGATCCGCAGTACAGAAATGTGAACTTTAAAAGACGCGAAGACGAGCATTTGATCTCTTCTGGAATACTGGAGGAAGCCCATGGACAAAGAGGATAAGGAGGAAGGAGGAATGAAGAAGAACACGCGGGATTCGGTCACAAAACAAATACAAACCAAACACAACAAATGCAACCAACACACAACTCTAACAATCGGATTTCCTTTATAGATACGAAGTGCTTTCTTCCTGTGATGATCCATGACAACAAAGCTTGCCTGTTGTCTTGCGACTAACTAGCTCCTGATACCGAATGACAATGTCAATAGTCAGCCTACTGTACCAGTCTACTTACTGGTAGAGCAGCGTGTGGTGGTCGCTCTGGTGCTGTGCGTTCACGTCCACGACTTTGGTTGCGAGTCGGCGTGGGAGCGTCTTGGCGATCGCCTGCGCGTCGAACGTCACGCGGTTGTTCGTGAACGCACTCACTGCCGCGACAAGCGCGTCCACCGCCTGTGCAGTTGATAATCATTACAGAAGCATGGCCAGTGAGTTAGTTAGTTGTACGAAGACAATCGGGTCATAAAGAAGCTCCCAGCCACGCACCTCGTAGGTTCCGGTGTGGTCGCGTCCAGGTTTGTAGCCCTTGGCGAGCAGGAAGTGCACGCGCGGTGACTGCTCCACCTTAAGCAAGTGCACCAAGCTAGATAGGAAGCGGTCCTTGATCTCCCAGGCGGTGTCCACCTGCGGGAAATGCGAGCCATTCGTTGCCACTGATGGCTCCGTTGTCGAGCTGGATTCCTCGTTACTGCCACTGCACTCGACGTTGAGCACCGAGTGGTAGACGTTCGGGATCGCAGCGGTGGTCGACGGCTTGGCGTACGGCAGATGCAACGACGCCGCCACGGTGAGCACCTGCACGTTCGCGTCACTCAGCAGCGTCAGCAGCGCATCTGCGAGCATCCAGTACTTGGATTCTTCAATCGCAGCATTGTTCACGACAAGGAATGAAACCTACATGAAGACAGAGAGACAAATAAACAGAAAGAGGTTAGTTCCGCCTTGTTGGGCTACAAGACAAGATCTAAGCAGCTCATTTCCACGTACAACTGGCGTGTCTGTGGACTGCGCAGCGAGATGCCACACGTCCACATGCTCTGCGAACTCTACTGGCAATCCCAGGCGGCCTTCATCTGCTTGCGCGTCTTGTTGGACTCGGAGTAGTCCTTCCGCTTGCGCGAACTGGAGTACATCTGTCGTGACAATCGTAAAGCAAGCGATAAGAGGTGCGAGAACAACACAATAACGACATGAGCGTACAGCAGAAATGCATGTATAGCTGGTGCAATGGTGCTGCATCGTGTCCGTACGCTGGCCTGCGAGAGAGAAGTCGTTGAACGCGAGGAACACGCGCGGCGCGAGGTGCTGCTGCTGCGGGGTCTGGTGCGCTCCGGCCATTTTCGTTCGGCTTGCTGTTCTTTTTCTTTGATGGAGATCCAAATCGTGTCACGCTGCCTTCGCGCAACCTGAGTGAAAACGCATGACAACAGTGTCGTAAATGTCGATATAGATCATTTTGACACGCTTACATGCTTAAAACTCACGATTTTCCTGTCAGGATTTATTGCTTCCTCTTAAAGACAGATCTGACAAAAGTGTTGCACAATTTCTTCAAGAAACGAGCATGGTTTAAAAACGACTTTTGGCGCCTTCTAAAAACGCCTATACAATTGATGCTGTTTATCGCGACAAAAAAGAATGAATATCGTATTTATTTTTAAACTGCATTTTTGTAACAATATTCATGTTTATGCCGCTCATTCTTTTTGTTACTCCATGAACAGTAATGCACGGCGCGACAAAAAGAATTACGACGTAAACAGCGTTTTGACTTTGGTTTTGTACTGAGCGCACCAAAATAAGCGCTCATTTTTTTTGTCGTGGTGAACAACAGGGTTTGACTTTAAATTAAATTAAACAATTTGCAGTTCACGTTTTTAAAATCTAAAATCAACTTGCTCTCAGTTTTCCTCATGTAAGACAGGAATGTCGGCACACAGACTCGCTGGTGGCGTCGCCAAGCGGCCGCGCTCCTCTGCGCTCTTCCTCACGCGACTGAGCGCCGCCCCCAGCGTCTGCAGCAACTCCACTGGTACTAGTACAACTAGCGCCACTACCAGCACTGATAGCGCAGACCAGCGCAAGAAACAGGAGACGCACGACGTGAAGCTCTTGGTGGACGCGCTGCGCCACTTCCACCAGCGCCACCAGCACTTCATCGTGCCTACAGCTTTGCAGTCCCGTTTGAAGATGAAGCAGATGACCACCAAGACTGGCCAGAGCACCTTCGAGGCGTGAGGTTCGACCGCGCAATGAAGAATCTCGTCAGGGAGGTCAACACCAGCACCAGCAAGCGAAGCGCGACTGATCGCCACGCAGTCGTGCAGCAGCAGCTGAAGGCTATGGGGTTCCCTATCGTCGCGGACTGGAAGCAGTTCCAGTGGGAATAGGTCCCGCTGAGCACAGTGCGCACGTTTAAAGCCATCGAGGGCCATCTGCGCGTGCCCAGGAGGTTTGTCGTCCCCGAGAACGACGAGCGGTGGGTGAGACCTGCGTGGGTTATAGACTCGGCGCGCAAGTGAACAGTCAAGTTCGAAATTACGTTAAGTGGCCTCTCTGTCTCGGTTTCTTCTTCGCCGAGGACCTCTCCTCGCCGCATTGGGGTCTCTGGTGGTGGAGGCATCACTGCGCCAGTGGCACGCGCTGGCCGTGGTGCAATCTCTCGCAGCGACGCCAGTGATACGAGTATCGCCATCGCCTGCCGTGGTGTCGATCTGAAAAGAGGGTTCTTTGCCATTTGAACGTTGGCGCGCTGATTGGTCCAGGGTGGCTTTTGTATTTGTTTCACTTGCTGTTTGTATGATGAAACTCGGACGCGCGCGTAATTAACTACCCGTAGTTTGGCTGTACCAGTAGAGTCTAACAGCTTCCATGTTGTATTTCCGTTTGTTTCATGGTTCTGAATTCAGCTCTCTATCTGCACACAAACGTACTTCCTGGCGGTTGACATTTCTACAGCAGAATATCTTGTACTTACATACATACACACACACACACACACACACACACAATGAGCAAGAACTCAACTGTCTTGCCTAGCTAGTGCAGAAATTGTCAAAGCAGGCACAGCACTAACGGGCTGAAATCCCTTGACAATTCGGAGTCGACAGCCAGATGTATTTATCTATCATCACTGCAGCCATGCACACTGAGTGAGTACATATGCATTGGGGCGTTCTGGGCAAAGTATCGAGATCCTTAGACCTCAACACTCAGGTGCGCTTCATACCCCGACCTCTCCATGCAGTGGCCTTCGATTGGCAAAGATATTTCGAAGTACTGTACTCCGTACAAGTCATGCGTGCTTGAAGGCCACTGCGTACTATTGGCAAATACACGTCTGCGAATATTGGACGACCCGGGACGTGTTACACTATACCTGACTGCTGAGCTCTAGAGGCCTCGTAGCTTTGTCCAACATGGAAGCTTGGCCTGGCTTGCTAGTCAAGTGGTGTTTGTAATTTCAGTGGTGCAGCCGTGGATGTGGCTTGCCTCTAATAGCCACTTGATCCTCTCGATCGACTTAGCAACGTCCTTTGATGTGCCACCTTCTGTGTGGATCTCTTTGAGTCACTCCGCCACACTATATATTGTGCCATTTTCAACTGCAAACCAAAGTCTTTTCAAATGCTTGCTAGGTATCTCAACGAGTTTCATCACTCTTCCATCCATCTGTCTGTCGTGGAAAACCTCGGTATCCCTTGGTCTCCTCAAGGGGAATCGAGTCAGCCTTTCTGTTGGCACTCAACAGCACAACCAACCAACGGTTTTCGAATTGACGTTTGCTCTCGTCAAACTCATATACCTCCCAACTCCAGAAACCTTCAGAGTACTACTAACGTTAGAGTACTTTGAAGTATCGCCACTACTTCCAAACACAGCATGTTGTGCAAATACGATTCTACGCACATTTGATGGAGAGACAATACTCTGAGAAGGATCGTATAAAGCAAAACACTTTCATTTAAGCTTGCGAATTCGCCAGAAAGGTGCGTAGTGACAGCCAACACAACACTGGATGGTTACGGTGGGTTAGTTGGTACATCAGTGTACCCACCTCCGAAAAGCTCATTACATCCATAAACCCACATAAGTTCATACTACCTCACGCCTTCTTAGCAGCCCTTGCCGCCGACGATGCGCAGGCACTTGGTCGATGGGTAGATCGACAAGATGTTCACCATGACGGACCAGCAGAGCGCGAAGATGACGTAGAAGATCGTGAACGCGCCGATCCACTTGCTCTTGCCGCCCGTGCGCTTGAGCTCCTGCGTCTCCGCCTTCTGCGACGGCAGCAGTGGCAGGAAGCAGAGGCCAAGCAGGTTCACCACATAGCGGATGATGAGCACGTACGTCACTTCCCAGCGGATTTCGTTCGTGTCCTTGGCGATATCCGCGTTCGTGACCTTGAAGCCGCCGTCCACGTTCTTGGTGATCGTGCTGGCGAACGGCGACGACAGGTTCGACACCGTGGTCACGAGACCGTACACGGCACCCTCGTTGCCCTCGCCGGCAAGCTCAACCACGACGTAGGTGGCGATGATGAAACCCACACCGGACGGCAGGTTCTCCACCACAGGCACACCCAACCAGAACCACTGGTTGCGGACTACGTCCCAGGTGGTCAGGAAGGTCACGAACGAGTCCATGACCGTGACGATGACCACTGTGATGAAGTGCATCCATCGCCAGTTCCAGTGCAGACCGTACTTACCCGTGCAAAAGAGTGTCAACGCGAAGATGGCGTTGCCAACGATCGCCAGGATGCGGTCGTTCAGCGGCGTGGCCTCGGCCCAGATCTCCTGCATCGGGTCGGCGCAGGTCACAGTGAAGTTCTCGAAGATTCCCGAGAAGAACTTGTACGCGATGACCTGGTACATCGGACGCATCTGGATCAACTGCCAGAACTCGTAGATGTAGTCCTTGAACACCACGCCAGGGTGCTTCTCCTCCTTGATGAAGTACCAG
>JALBZB010000131.1:0-47512 GCA_038050625.1 Pythium sp. MPC-2022a
ACTTACCTACCCCTAGGAGCTATTATTGGTCAAAATAGTTGTGATTATACCTCCTAATTGGAGGAAACCCCCGCACTGATGTGTGATTGGTTACAAATGCTTATACAAATGCTATGTGTGGTCGGATAGAAGATGATATTCATCCATGCATTTGGATCCCAGAAAAATTGCTGCAGAATTCTCTTCAAATGTAAATTGTACCATTTATTTTAGTTTTGGCATTGAACAGTGGGAACAGAATGGAATGAGCTCCAGGATCTTACGCTTCGTCTCCGCCTTCTGCAGCACTCGCTGATGCATCTGACGCCCCAGATGAGGCACTGGAGGTAGCGGCTCCTCCTTCACTCCCTTCAGAAGCAGCAGTGGTGCTAGCGGAGTCTGCACTTGAAGTCGAAGTTGACGCTGAGCCTGAACCTGAACCTGAAGCTACTCCGGAGGCGACTTTCGATGTCGACTTTGTGCCTGCGGTTCTGGAGCAGAAGAGTCCTCCGAACTGAGACACCGACTGTGCTGGGCACTTGAGGCACCCAAGTTCCGTTCCGACAAAGTGCTGATAAGACCCCACTGGGCAGCAGCGTCCGCCCGACGCCTTCTTCACGGTTGAGCCACCGTCAGTGGTGGTGGTCTGCAGAGCCCGTCCGCCCCGGAGTAGCCGTCGGCTGCCAACTGAAACTTTCTCCAGCTCGAAGTCGACGTAAAGCAGTGAGGGTGAGACGACCGTGCGGTAGCTGATCTTCTTGCCCTGTTTGCTACTTCCGAACGCCGCTGTGACCGCCCACTCACTGAAAAGCGACGGGTTCAGCCCTCCCGTGGCGGCGTCCGACACACCCTGACTCCGGAAACAGTACACTGGGATGTTCGGATCGCAGTTCTGGTACTCAACTGACAGGCAGGACGACGAAGTAGTTCCGTCTGGTGTCTGCGTGTACTCAGTTTTGAACTGGCGCTGTGGGATCACAAACGATTTGCCCTTCACCGCTGGCCCCAGTGAGGACCTCCCGGTGGTGGACTTGACCAGCACCTTGACCTGCGCGTCCTCCGTCATGTACGAACCAAATCGCGGCGGCAGCTTGAGTGTGAGCTTCTTGACGTAGAACACGTAGTTGTCCAGATCTGCTTCCTCTGAGATCCACTTATACTTGAGCAGCCACGACGCGTTCGCCGAGGGCAGCTGAAAGTACACGCTCTGGCCGTCCATGAGCTTCTGCAGGTCGATGAACGCCAGGTCCCCCGGGTGCGAAGGCGACGTCGGGATCATCGCCGTGTCTGTGACCACTTCGCGGTTGCTGTCTGCGTCAGATTTTAAAGCAATTAACCGCGAAACACTGGCGTCCGCGATCGGCAAACCAGAGTATATGATGGAGTTGCACGTGTCGCTAGCTCTGCCTCCGTTCAGATACGTCTCGCGGTTACACTTCTCCACGAGCGACGAGAGGATGTAGACCTGATTGAGTACGGAGCCCACAGACGACGTGGCCACGAGGAAGCTCTGCTGCTTACGCCACTGGAACCACCAGGCGTTGCGCTTTCTCTTGTCGCCACCCCACTGCTTCTTGAGAGTGTCAAGGGATACAACCGCCTGCTTTTCGTTCTTCGCGACGTTGTCCGTCAGCATGTTCAGCGTGCGGCCGTTCACCGCTTCCGTGGCTTGCTGCACCAGGATCATCATGGCTTCGCCACTCAGCTGCACGGACTCGACGAGGCTGCCAAAGATTAGCGCGTTGTCGCCGCGGATGTTGACGCAGTCCTGGTCTGTGGGCATCTGCGCGATCACGCAGAATTTCTCGCCGATGCTCGCGAAGCGCACCTGCAGCGAGTTGAGCTGCGTTTCACTTACGGGGGTGACGTACTCACGCACGGCGAGCAGGAAGTTTTCTGAGGACGCTGCGAGCTGTGCCTCCGAGACGTTGCGCTTCGTGTCTGTGAGTGGCGCCGCCGCCTGTCGCACTTTCTCGATCGCCGGCAGCGCCTTCACCATCTCGCCCAGCACGTCGTTGAGCTCCACGGCGACGTCCGACAGGTATGCCTTGAGCTGGAACACGTCGACCGCATCCTCGATGGCCGCGACGGCCGTCTTAAGCCCCGAGATGACTGGCCCTACGGCGCCGCCCACGTCCTTCGAGCCCCCGGGGGTGAACGACTCGACGGCATTGACGACAGCGAACACCGTCGTGATCACCGCCACGACGGCGTCCACCACGGCGCGGATCTGCGCTTTCGTGCCCAGCCGCTTGAGCGTGTCCAGATACCGGGTCTTGGTGCCTTCGACTTTAGTTTTGCCGTCAGTGATCGCCGCAAGCTTCTGACTGAGCTTGGCACTGAGACCGTCCACCTGGAAGCTCGAGCCCTTCGCGAGGTACGTTGCGAGACTCGAAGTCGTCGATGCGATCTGCTTGCTCGACTCAATCGCCTCGACCACCGTCGCGTCCTCGAGCGCGTCCGCGAGTCCGTCCGTGAACGTCTGACTTGCGCTCACAAACTCGGTCTTAGCGGCTTGGAGTGCGCTGCGAACGAGGAAATAGTTGCGGTCGTTCTGCACCAGTTTCAGGTATGCCACGTAGTCGATTGACGCGCCGTTCTGGAGATTCGTCACCACGTCCGGGTCCTCCACCTTGCGGCTGTACATGCTGAAGATGCCCGTCTGGCGAAGCAGCTGCGGCAGCACGCAGAGGTTGATCTCCGGTGGATTCGCGTTCTTCCCTTTCAACCGGCAGAGCGTGTCCACGACCGCCATGATCTCGTTCATCCGGGTATCCGAGACAAGCTTGTAGATCCGGTCAAGGTCCATGCCCTTGGACGAGCTCAGCGCCGCATCGATCTGCGTAAATAGTGGGCGGGAGATACTCTCACCGACCGCGCCGTTCGCCGAAAGGAATGCAGCGTCCAGGTGCTTGAGCAGCCCGAGCTCCGCGAGCAGCAGACTCGAGTTGAGTACACTGGGCGAGTTGCCCGGGTTCGCGAGACCCGAGAACCAGAACGTCTGCACGGCGTTCGGGTCTTCTCTCGTGAGCGTTGTGGTGTCAAAGCGGTTTACGATGATCTCGGTCGCGTTTACCTTCGCTGCGAGGGTCTTGAGCTGTGGACTCTGCCACGCGAGCGCGCACGAGCTCGCGTAGTAAGCTGCCATGACGCCAGACTCGGTATCCCCAGGCAGGAGGAAGACGGTCGTGCGGTCCTGGAAGTCGATGAGCCTCACCTGCGCGAATACGGCGGCGGCAAAGTGAGCACTGGGTCCAGTCTCGCCCTTTCTGTCCTTGTCTGGGACGACAGCCTTTGAGAATACGGTCGCGACGTCTCGCCATACAACGTCCACTGGGTCTGTTTTGATCCCACCTGCGGCCTTGGCCAACTGGAAATCGTTCGGGAGCTTCTTGCCCAGCGACGGGTACTTGGCGTAGTACTCGCCCATCATCTTCTCCGCAATCAGTACAAATGTCTTCTCGAGCGCGGTCTCCAGGTCCAGTTGCGTCGCATTGCTCACCGTAAACTGGTTGAAGCGCAGTGCCAAGGGCACAGCGAGCGCCAGGTCGTACGCGAGCCATTGAGGCGCCAACTTGCCCTTGTTCTTCAATGCACTGTAGCGATACCCGAGCACCACGGCGTCGGTTTGGTCGATCTGTTTCTGAATAGCAGCCGCCGATAGTGACGACTTCTGTTGCCCAGGGCCACGAATGAATGTCGACGTGCTTAGCGTCTGCACGAGCGCCACGGCGGCCGTTGGTCCTCGCGCCATCGACAAATAGAAGCGGCCGGCCTTGAGCAGCACCGAATCCCGCGCCTCGCTCGCGTACATGGTGAACTTTGTCGCTCGCTCGATGGGGACGAGCTCTAGGGCCTTGGTGGCTTCGTTCGCGAACCAGAACTTGGTCTTGTCCTTGTTGGAGATCGTCATGGGGCCACCAGTGCCGCCGGACACAAAAGAGTACCGGAGCAGCGTACTGGAAGAGAAGTTGGTAGAGAAAACCACTTGAGTCTCGTTGTTGCCGCTGCCCACGATGTACCCGACCTGAGCTCCTCCTGTTCTCGCGAACGCCGCTAAGCCGATGTACCCGCCGCACGCGCCGTTCGTTGGTGGCGCACCGGCGACGTCCTCATCAAAGCAAAAGTCCGATGGGAGGTCCTGGTCGTCAGTCACAACAGTCCAGCCAGCCTACAACACACATATCACACTGTTAACATGATGCTCTTTTGCATATGGATGACCTCTTGATATGCCAGCAACACGTACCATTTCGTCGGCTGACGCTTGACCCTTGGGCAATACCCAAAAGCTCTTGGTTATGGTAGCGTTGACTGTCGCTGAGGAACCGGAGCTGCTGTCACTGCTGGAGCTCTCATCGTCAGCGGGCCTCACAGTACCAGGACTGTCGTCGTTGTTATCTGTACTGGTGCTGGCTTCGCTTCCGCTAGTAGATATCGACTCAGACCCGGATGCCTCACCACTCTGAGCAGCTACGCTGGCAAAGGTCACTGCGACAACCAGCAGCAGCGCGAATAGACGCATGCAGGAAGCCACTTGTCTCCTGCTCGTCGCCCCCATTGATGATCGCTGCTGTGGACAGGCCGAGCGCGTGGAAATTGGTGATTAACGTGCCTTTTGGGACTGTTGAAGAGTCATCACTAGCGGTGTCAAGCAATGAACGACAAGGTCGAGCACCTGGCTGTCCTATCCGCCGGCCTTGCCTCACTTGTGAGCCAGTGCTGAAGGCCGAGCTTCAAGACCAGATGACGACAGGGAACAGACGCCAATCCGGGCACTCCTGCCTCCAGAAATCACTGGGATTGCGCTTTGAAGCGCGACTCCAAGGCTTCATCTTCCAGTAAATCGGTCCCACATGAGCTTCAAGTGCCACGCTGCTCTGACAAGAAAGCAGATGGAGCAGGTTCGTCATCCTCCGATCCTTTATAAACGTATACTTATTTTTCATTATATTTAGTGAATTATTAGTTTATGATTGCAATTAAGTATTAGTTTGAACGCCATCAGCTGAGCTTTGACACGCAATATATCAATTTATAAAGGTTCTTCATGTTCCTTCGGATTTGCACCGTGGCCGGCATCTGGTGCACCGAAAACGCGATGGGGATTTAACGACCCACCGCTTCCAAGCGAACTGGAGATATTTTGTCTCTCCTCGAGCCGTTATTCCCTGTTGACGCGCGCGCTCAGTCTGACTGCCCGTGCGTTAACCACACCGTCGCTATCATGACCGTCAAGATTAATGGCAGCTCAATGCCATCACCAATCATACCCTGAAGCTCTTCCAACCACACGTGAACAGCGCTGAGTCTACTCACCGCCATGGCGAAGACGCCACGAAGTGTCGTTTCTTCCAGATCCAGCCGAGGATATCGACGATCGTTCCACCTACCGACCGTATTTATTCTCGTGGTGCTTGTCTTGGTGAGTGTGAGCCTCGTTGCTGCTCAAGACTTCACGTTGCTTGAAGGCAGCGCCAGCGGCAGTGGCAGCAGCGGCTCTGGTGCCTTGGATGATGACAGAGCTGCATCAGGCTCTACTGATGAGAGTAGCAGTAGTGCTGCTGCTCTCGCAGACGGTGGAGAGGCATCAGGCTCTGCGAGTGTGTCTGGCAGCGCGAGCGGGTCGGAGGCTTTGTCAGCGAGCACCTCGACGTCTCAAGCCGACGATGAGTCTTCAGTGTCATCGGCAGCGACTACGTCAGCGCCAGTGGTAAATACTGGAAAGGTACGCGCTCTCTCACCATCGCCCTGCAACTCTATTGGCTCCCCATCGAATGATCATGTGAATGACTGTTGTTTGAACTGCCGATCCTATAGACCGGCTGGACGCCTGTGAACAGCCAGAGCGATCTCTCGCCGGACTTCTTCTTCAGCCTCAAGAGCGGCAAACCCGTCGCCGGGGACTTCTACTTTGCGCTGAGCAGCTTCCGCGACGGACTCAACGCACCGGCGTTCCTGGGCACCGCCGCAGGGTCCAGCAAGATACTCATTGAGAGCCCGAGTCTGACCGCCTCTGAGCATTTCAAGCTGCTCTTCCCGGGCCAGAACACGGTGCTGATCGCCTCGAGCGACTCCAAGCAGTACTGGGTCGCCGATACCATCGACCGACGCGTCAAACTCGGTGAGCGCGCCAACGCGACCAAGTTTGAGATGCTCACGAACGCAAAGCGAGACACAGTGGTTCTCAAAGTGGGTGACCTCTTCATGCGCGGGTCTCGAGGCGCCGTGGGCGAGATGGTGGCGCTCAGCCCCATGATCATCGATCGCTCACTCTTTCGATCCTGGAAGGCCGGGACCTCCACAAGCAGTACCAGCAGCAAAAGCACTATCAGTGCGGTTCGGCAGGATATGGACGCGCAGATCCTCGCTGAGCGGAGAAAGGTCCTGACGGCAGCGGAGACTAGCAGCTTCAAGAATGACTCGCTGAATGCGGCGTGGCTCGCGTATGATCTGGCGCTCGCGCTGCAGGTGAAGCGGCCGTTCGCATCGTTCGCGCTCGCAGGTCGCGCCACGGGGCTGGAACTGGCGCTGCTGTTGGACTACACTGTAAGCCTCATGACGCAGCCACCGCTGCTGGACGTCTACAAGAAACTGTACCCAACGCCTGCTTCTTTCGGGAAGGATCTGGTGAAGGACTTTGACTTCTTCACCACGATGGACAAGATCCCACTAGAGTCCCCCGAAGTGTGGCGCCAAACCGCAGACGCAATGCCCACGGTCCGAGCATCGGCTCCGAGCGATCTGCGGCTGAGCCTCCGGTCGCTCGTGGTGTCGAACGTGATCGTGCAAGACTTTGACCAGGGCAAGAAGCGCTTCGGGTTTCCGAACGTCGCGCTCAACCTCCAAGAGCACTTGACGGCGTCCTGCAACCTGGCGTGGCTGCTAGTCATCGGTGGTGGTAGCACCGCAAAGGCAAAGAACGCTACACTGAGCTCTACTCAGTTGCAGCAATTGCTGAACAGCGTGCGACTACCGACGCTCAGATCAAACTCCACGCTGCTCTACGAGACCGTGGAACCCTCCAAAGTGGAAGAATTCTGGTTCTCGCCCCTGCTGCAGCAGAAGCTGAGTGATCTCAGCATCTCGTCCAAGCAGATTCTTCCTGAGTTAGCGCTGCTGAAACTCCTGAAACCCGAGTGGGTTGCAGAGCACAGCTGGGTCGCTGAGGGCATCGCACGCGCAGTGCTCGATCAGGTGGATCTGCTGGCAAAGACTTACGCTATTAACGAGATCGCGGAATTCCTGGACGAACCAAAGACGCAGGCGATCGTGGACGCAGCGGAGCAACTCTGCTCGGATAAAATGGTCATCTCATTCTGCACGTTGCCGTCGATCAAGAGTACCGTGGAGTCGGCGCAAAAGTTCCTCGAAGCGAGCAACGCGCTCGACACGGCGTTCGACTTGCGTGACCTGGCAAACCTGGACGTGCAGAAGTACAGCACGCTGCTGAAGAAAGATCTCCAGGCCACGGAGCTCGTGGACGAGGTGCTCAGCACCAAGGACGAGATGATCACGCTCACCAACCAGCTTGCCGACGAGCTCGTGGACCGCATCGATGACGCCGGCATCCAGAACCTGCTCAGCTCCAACCTCCAGCTGCAGAAGAACGCGCTCGCGCTCTACGACCAGTCGAAGAACAGCTCGAGCTTCAAGGTGCAGACCCAGCAGGCACTCGTGGACCAGCAGATTGCGAACGTCAAGACCAAGTACAAGATCGCCTCGGGCGTGCGCGGCGAGTACCTGAGCAACATGAAGGAGCTCGCCGGGGCAGCGCTGACTGCGGCGATCGTCGACACGTTCTTCTCGGTCGTGGAGACCGCGGTGGCGATTGCCGACGGCGTCCAGACGCTCTTTAGCCCCAGCGTCGACGGTGTGATCGGCAGTGCGACCGAGGCGGCTTCCAAAGTGAATGGACTCATTGGACAACTGAAGACCCTCGATGCCGCAAAGGATCTCAAGAACACGCTGGAGCAATCGCTCCCGCAGCTCGAACAGCTCGTACTCCAGCTCGGCGGCTTTCTACCGCAGCTCGCAAAGCTCCGCGACGCCACGGCACCGCTGGTCAAGGGTAACAACTCGAGTCTCGCGAGCAATGTCAAAGCGTTCGACGACATCTATGCGTCCACGAAGACACTGAACGTGTCGCTCTCGCTTGGACAGGTCGAGCTTCTGTTCGACCAGATGACGACCCAGTTCTGCGTGTTCATCCACCGCACGGCGTTCCCTCCGTGCGTGAAGATCCAGAAGCTCAACCAGGAGTACTTTGGCAATATGAAGGAGGCGGTGCGGGGCAGCGACGAGGTGCTCTCGTCGCTGAGTGCGCTATCGTCGAGCGCGAGCACCATCGTCACGTCCCAGGACTCTCGTGATGAGCTCTTGGGAGGATTGATTGACAGCAACGCGACCATCGCGAGCCTGAAAGCCGAGTGGGGGAACGATGCCGTGAAGCGGAAGACCTGGCTGTACCGCGCGCGCAAGCAGCAGAACACGAACGCCGCGCTGTCGTCGTACATGGCGATCCAGTCCCAGGTGAGCTACTTGGCGTCCATGTACCAGCTCTGTGCGCGCTTGACATACGCGAATGGCGGTATCCCGATGGAGAGCTGCGAGAGCCAAGTGTTCCAGTTCAAACGACTGGACGAGAACGCCTTGAACAATTTGCTGGCGTTCGAGTCGGATTCGCAGCCCCAAGTGGAGCAGACGGACGTGTTCATCCCGACCGCGCCGGAGTTCCCAGGCGACACGGCGTACATCGACCTGAAGAAGCTCATGAGCGACCAGAGTGTGGTGTTCCAGCTGCCGCAGGACTTTGAGTGGTTGAGCAAGTACGGCTGGGTGAACGAGGAGAGCGATCTGAACGCAGCGGTGATCTACTTGAAGAAGCTCACGCTGTTGCTGCCGCCGCGGTTCTCGGACTTTGAGGAAGAAGTCACGATAACGTTCGAGACACGAGGTATCGCGGACCTCGGACCATCGCTAGAGAAGCACCGAAGGTACCGAATTCCAGTCGTGAAGCTGCAAACGCGGTACGCGACGGGGAACTGCCAGAAAGACCCCGAGGAGAGTCCGTACGCGGTGTGTGGTGCTACTATCAGCAGTCTCTGTATCGAGAAAGAAGGAACCACGAATGTGCGCAAGGGAGGACTGGACGCAGCGCTCTTCAGCGAGTTCCTCATCACAGTTCTGTACGCGAACCCGAACGACGCCAAGCGGATCAACTACCGTTCGCTCGCAAGTCCACTCCTGCTGCGTGCGCGAATCGAGACCGCCATTGTGACGCAGAGTACCGCTCGGTCCAATGAGGACCCGAATGAAGAAGACGTCACCACTTCACGACTACCAAATACCTCAAAGCCAAAAGCAAGGACAGCAAAGCGGGGAACGAATGGAGCAGCTCGATCTCTGCGTCGCGAAGTATCAGAGGCGGCAGGCGACTCATGCTGTCCGTCGAGCCAGTACGCAGTGGACTGGAGCGCCAAGACGCCCGAGTGCGTCGCGTGTCCGAACGGCAGCGTCTCGCAGCTCCACGGGCTCTTCTGTCTGTACAATCTGTCGCCAGCCAAGGCGTAAGGCTGAAGGCTCAGTGAGTCTATTCTACCAAATGTGTATGCTTGTTAATCTAGTATGGGTACATTTTATGTTGGGAATAATGTAGCCATTTCGTGTTTTCTCAGATCTGAGAAAAAGCGACTATATCTGTTTCGGAATGTTGCACGAAAGTGCGTGACCTTTGGAGCTCGTTTGATACAATACCAATCCAAAAAAGAGCTCTCCGCAAATCTGCGCAGTGAGCATGCGGATACGAGCTGCTGCATCTCCGCTCTCTCTCTCTCTATTGGACAGCAGCGTGTACGTGCGTATGTTGCTCTAAGGCACGCTTCGCCAGCCCAAAGCTGATCCACAGTCGCCTCAGCATGGAGGACCGTGCGTACGGTCGTGGCTACAGCCATGCGCACGCCGCGCGAGTCAAACCAAAGCCCAGCAAACAGCAGCAGCAACAGAGTGCGGTAACTAAGAAGAAGCAGAGCACAAATGGAAAACGAGCGGGAGTGAGGACGACTAGCAGAGGCGCACACTCTAATAATGGCAGCTCCGGACCGCGCAAGTCGCTCGTGGACGCATTCAAGCAGCATGGCATGCGGCTCTGCGACGGCACAAAGCTTAACGCCGTGGGCAAGGCGATCCAGTGCATCGGCAGCGTGCCGCCGGCGGTCAGCGCGTCGATCTCCGCGCTGTTTCTGAGCCAAAACAACCTGAAAAGCCTTGAAGGCGTTGAGCAGTTCGTCACACTGCGTCTGCTGTCAATCGGCGGGAACCTGCTCACGCAATTCGCAGAGCTGGAGCGATTGGCAATGCTACCGCGCCTGCGTAACCTGAACCTGCTAGGCAATCCGCTTTGCGACCACCCGAACTACCGCTTACGCGTAATTGACTGTCTAGCTCAGCTGCAGGTGCTGGACACAGTGGACGTCACATCGAAAGAGCGCGAGCTGGCGCCGTTCGTGGCCTCGCGGGACAAGACGCTACGGACGATGGTGCTCCAGAATCACTTTGCGATCCAGAAGCTCCAGAAGATCGCGCGTCTCGTCCAGCTGCACAAGGATTTCTATGGCTTCGTGATGGTGAACGTCGGCAGTGCTTCTTCCGGTGGTGCCAGCCTATCATTTGATGTACTCCCGAACCCTCATTACGCGCAGGTAGACGTCGAGAAGCTCTTGTGGCTCTGGAAGTGCGAGAGCGTGCTCTCAGAGAGCGAACTTGATGCGCTCGAGCTCCAAATGGTGACGATCGTGGTCCGCACGCACCACAAACTGGCCGAGCACCCCAAGCTCAAGGCCAAGGAGTTCCTACTCAAGCTCGCGGCAAACACGAGAGGGAAGGAGAAGAATAACAACAATATGCCGACGGAGCTGCGGCACGAGTACGCGTCATGGGACGAAGCGTTCGGGAATGTGCTCGCGCTTCAGCAGCAGACGATCGCGAACCTTCAGAGCGCCTGCGAGCGCAACAACCGGGAGCTCGTCGCGTCGCTCAAGACGCTGCTGACCACGGATCCGAACCAGAGGAAGGCGCTCGTGAACGCCAAGTGGACTGAAAAGCATGAGATCCCCAGTAGCCTTTCTTTTGTACCTGAGAGCCCAAGAGTTCGAACACCAAGTGGAGGAGCAGCGACGTTCTCTGGAGTTGGACGCGATAAACAGCGATTGCTGCCACCTCAACAGCGAGATCCAGAGCAGACGGATTTATTTGAGAGCCATTGCGAGCAAGCGCAGAGTAGAGCTCAGTACGACAGACAGCAGCAGCTAGAGGAGAAGAGAGAAGGTACTTCCCAAGTGAAGAGGTACATAACCCACCAGCAATGCCAGCCTGTGCAGTACAACAGGCCGCTGTCACAAGAAGAAACCCCCAGGCGTCCTACTCCTCCTACCGCCACTAGGTTGTCGGAGCTCAGGAGTGAGAATTTCGGTGGGAACCAGACGCTGAGCGAGGCTGTGCACCACCTCACGCTCCAAGAGTCATCGACAAAACCTCCTGTGGCTGCGAACAACAGCGTTGGAGTACTACCACCAAAGCAGAAGAGTCTGTTCTCTGCGAATGCGAGGTTTGGTCACCTGAAGCAATCTCGAGTGTACACGATTCAGCACGATACTCCTGCGGATCCTCAAACCTTCGAAGAAAGAGCATTCGCTCACGCCATGGACACTTCGCTATCAAAGCCAAAGACGACGGCTTTCCATCCTGTCTCGAGCGGATTGTGTGCGAAGGAAGTAGACAATGCAGATGAGAGCCACGACTTGGCCGTGCTGATAAATCAGCAAGAGCTTTGTAACTCTTCGACTGCTTATGGATCATCAGGTAGAAGGTGTGTCTCGGCCGTGAACGATTCAGTGGAGACGGCGAGCAGCATCAGTAGCTTCAGTGACGTATCCTCGTCTCTGTGGAGGCACTCACGCGGCAGAGCAAGTACATACCAGCAGCAGCAAGACCACTATCAATCACACCAGCGTGGACTCGACAAAGTCGAAGAGCTCTCACAGTCACCACCAGCAGTTCAATATCGTCATAGCGAGCGCGATCAGCAGTCCAGTCGCCAGGTGGAAGCATTCAACAGCTCGAGCTCTGGTTCTCACGAGCTAGCGCATCGTAATCACCATCAACAAGGAGAAGACGGCAACGCTGGGGATCGCCTCCACGGGCTCGAGGACCGTGAAGAGAAGTACATCAAGGCTTTGATCGAGTCCGAGCAGCGGGAACTTGATCTGCGCAACCAGCTCACGACCTTCAAGAAGAAACTCGCGCAGTACCAGCAGACGATGGTCCAGGAGCTCCACGAGAAGCAGCAGATCAAAGAGGAAGTGGACGAGAAGGTGCAGGCACTCGCGGCCCCCAAAGTACTCAAGCGGTTCTTCGTCAAGTGGATCCACTACTACCACTGGTCATCCCAGCGCTCGCACTTTGAGAGAAAGCGGGCTTTCGTCCTGCAGCACAACTGGTTCTGGCGCTGGCGGCGCAAGGTCTGGGTCCAGCAGCGACTGCGTGAGCTGCGTCATAGTCAGCAGCGTCAGGTGACCAAACAACTCTTCATCGCGTGGCTGAACGCATCGCGACTTGCGGTGATCACGGCATTCGCCCAGAACAAGCACACGAAACGAAGGCTCGCGGTGGTCTTTCGAGCCTGGAGACATCGTGTGAAGCATATTGTGAGGCTCAAGCGCGCTGAGCTGGCCAGAGAACAAGGCTCTATAGAGCACCTCCAGCGCCGCTGCTTTTGCCAGTGGACGAAGCTCACACGTCACAAAAAACAGCTTAAGACGGCTTTCTCCATGCACTCGCGCCACTCGCAGCGGATTCTACAAGAGATGATGTTCTGTCGATGGAAAGTGGTGGTGCTAGCAGAGGCGCGGCCTCGGAAAGCCAAATTGGCGCAATTCATCCAGTTCAAACAGACTCAGCGGTTCAAGCGCCATTTCCACAGCTGGCGCAACTTTGTCCGAGGCAATAGACTCTACTTTCTGCACCTCAAGCGCAGAACGTGGACCCACTGGACGAAGAGCTTCCGCTTCGCCAAGGCCGAGCGCGAAAGTGCGCTTCGCAACCGTCGACTGGTATTGAAAGACCGGTTTATCGGCTGGCACGTGGTCACCCAGGACCAAATCGCGTCGAGACGGTCGCTAAGTCTCGCAAAGCGGTACGTGAACCAGCGCAGGCTGCGCAAACTGTGGCTCTACTGGAAGTGCTACACGTATGCCAAGCGCAAGTACGTCCAGGGCTCGACCAAGGCGCTCAAACACTATTTCGTCAAACTGCTGCGCACGTCCTGGGTCATCTGGAAGAAGCAGACGCGCCGCAACTTGATGAGCGTCAGGGAGAAGAAACACAGCGACCTGCGGCGCCACTTCCAGGCTTTCTGTATTGGAATCAAGCTCAGAATCGCTGAGAAATGCCGCGCGCGACTACTGATGCACTTGACAAAGCGATGCGACCGAGTTCGAGTCCGTAAATTGATGGCATCATGGAGAGAAATTACTCGAAGGTGTCGACATGTCAAGCGATATCACCAGATAGTCGCTCGCCAGAGCAGGCGGGATCTCGTACAGAGCACGTGGAACCAGTGGATGAGCAGCTACCTACTGCGCTTGCGTGAGAAGTTCAACACTGTCGGAGAGCACCTTAAAGACGCAGTTAAGGAAAAGCACAGCATCGAAACGGAGATGATGCGTGCGAGCGACCAGACAATGGCGCTGAACCAACAGATTTCGTCACTGGAAGGCACGATACGAGCCCAAGAAAATGAGATCGCGACGTATCAGACCGATTTACTCCGATCCGAGCAGCTCCGCGCCGATATAGAGGCGAAGATCAAGGTTCTGGAGGTTAGTCAGAACCAAGAACGACAGCAGTGGGCCGTTTTCCAAGTCCAACTGGATGACCAGCGAACAGCTGAACAGGAACAAACACGGTCAATGGCGGACTTTGGCAGCAAACTGCAGAACCAAATTCAAGAGCTTCAGACAAAATTGATAGAAGAGCAGCAACGCACTTTAGAGATGACTCAGAAGCACGAATGCTCGCGAGAAGAGCTGAGCAAAGCCAGGCAGGACCACGGCGCTCAAGTGGCGCAGCTGAACAGCACTTACAAAGCTCTGGAACACCAAGTGCATGACCTGAAGCACCAGCTCTCAAAGGAGCAACAGCAGAAAGACGAGACGGCGAATCGTCTGCAAGAGTATGAAGCGCGACTCGCGACCACGTGTCAGGACATCAACCAGCACGAAGAGGCCCACGAGCGCGAGAACGAGCGTCTGCGGCTCGAGAGACACCAAATGGAAGCCAAAGTGTGTGAAGAGCAGGTGCGCAACACAGAGCTCCAGCGGCTCTTGGAGGAGAAGAACGCGCTCATTCGCCAGTTGAGTCAGCAGGAGCAACACGATGTTCAAAAGAACAATGCCCTTGGTCAATATCAAGAGCAACAATCACGAGCACACTTGAGCAACGGAGTTGAGCAAGATCGTCAGTATGAAGGAGAACCAATTTCAGCACCACGACCCCATTTCCAAGCACAACAAGAGAACCACCGGAGAAGCAGCGAGACTCCGATGGCTACAAATGAGATGGCGCTGCATTCGACACCAGAGTCTACGATCGGGTCGCTTCTGAAAGACATCAATCAGAGCATTCTGGTTCGCACTGGGCTCATGGACGAGTCACGAGTGAGCCCAGCCAAACATTCAATTGCGAAACCGTCATCAACTGCTGGAGTCGATAGAGAAGAACATTGTGACGGGTATTGCAGCATTGACGAGTCAAGCAGATTCCGAGAACGGCAGGCAAGCATCGCTCTTGACTCGAGCCACATTGACGAACACACAAACAAGGTTCACGAGGATATCCGGCAGCTGCAGGAGCGTATAGCGAAGCGACTGCGGCAACCGCCTGCAGATGCTTCTATAAGATCATATCGAGGGTTCCGTCTCAACTCCCCATGCAGCTCATCCACATCCCTCTCTGAAGAAGAGAGCGACTTGACGGAATCCGAGCCTTTGAGAGCAAGACGGCGAGGAGAAGGTCGACCGCCTTGCACTACTCCAGCCAAGCCAACGAAGCGAACCCTGAGTCAAGCTGGCGCATCAAGGGCTCTACCGAGAGCTCTATCTCCAAGTGAGAATATGTCGAGAGCCGCAAACGCATTGCCGCTAAAGCGATCTGGTGCTTCACGAATTCCACCAGAGCTACTTGAGCGCCGCGCGGCATCCTCCTTGCGACCTGGAGCTGCAAATGTGAAGAAGCGGAGTGCGAAAGCGCCAACAGCAGCAAGTACGAGCACTAACACAAGGTCTACCGCAAAACGCTTTTAATATATCGATTCGCTCGAAGTTGACCCTGGTGGCGTAACTGCTCTGCGTTGAGAGTCTCCACACAAGAAAGAAGCTGTTCTTAGCATATGCGTTGTCTCTCACAAGGAATTCACGAGCGTATCGACGATGATAAGAACGCAGCAGTGAAGGAGATCGATCAACTGTGTGAGCAATTCGAGAGCTCTCAGCAATGGACGACGAGCATGCGACCAACTCGGCTTCATGCGCTGTCGCAGATGAGGTCGCACAGAGCAGCAGCGAGAGCCCTTCGAGCTTGGAAGTGCCATCCCCATCGCCATCGAAAGACTCGCCAGGCAAATCCAGTCCTAGCAACCACAAGAAGAGAAGCTCGTCGCCTTCGAAGCAGCACACCACCAACAAACTCAACATCGGTACGTTGGGCTAGCAACCATACCCAAATTGGCTGAGCGAACGCGTTTTGCTTACACTGACCGTCGTGCTCTGTGTTTTGCACGGTGTTACTAGATCCAAATGCGACGCTCGCAGCAATCAGCGCCAAGCTGTCGACGATGATCCCGCCCGCCGAGAGCGAGATCGTGCGCATCAACCGCGAGGCGCTGCTAACCGTCTCCAAGCGGTACCAGCAGCAGGTTTCGAGGGAGAAAGCGCTGGACCGTCAGCAACTGGCGCAAGCGGAACAGGAAGCCAGTGGTGGCAGTGACTATCTTCCTAATACAGCAACCAACGATGAGCTTCTTGCATCTCCACAGAGTAGTCCGACAGTGTGTCAAAAAGCTGGAGCAACCAACATCCCTCCGGCGCTCCACGAGTCGATCATCGCAGAGGAGTGGGTGAACGTGCATTTGGAGACCAACGGGACCTTCCTACTACCCGCGACGGACATCCAGGCGCTTTTGCAGAAAACCAGTGCAGCCGCAGGTGGCAACAGCGACGACGCGCTCACCGAGGACGAAGTGTTCACGTTCCGAAAGAGAGGAGGCGACAGCGGACCGCTAGGCCGCGCCGGCATCGACCGCAACTCGCTCTACCGCCTGGGCATGCCCAAGGACCTCGTCGATCGTCTCTACCGTGCGCTCTACGTGTACACGAACGGCTTCCACAATATCATCAACGAGATCGCGGCGCACTGCCCGCCGCTGGTCGAGAAGCACGTGTCGTCCAACGTGTGGCTCACGTTTCTGCTGCTGCTCGAGCAGTGCGAGAACGGCAAGTACGAGATGGCGATGCTCAAGTTCAAGCACGCGACCCAGGAGTGGCGCCGCCAGATGCAGGAAGAGCATCTGAGCGAGAAAGGTTGGCTCGAGGCCCAGTTAGACAACGTGAAGACGTGTTTGAGCGACGAAGCCATGCGGAGCGCTGAGAAGAGCGACATGATCGCCAAGCTGGCAGCAGACGCCGTGAGCGCCAATCAGACGGTACGTTGGACACCTCAAAGGCTCTTCTTAGCCCTGTGATCTCAGACTTTGTACCTCTAATATAAGTGTTTGCATCCTTGATGATGACAACGGTGGTCAATAGATCTCGGATCAGCGCCACGAGATCACCGCGGAGACCGAGCAGATCCGACTGCTCAAGCTCGAGATCCTGGTCCACGAGGATGAAGAACGCAAGCTCAACGACCTGCTGGACGACACGCGGAAGGACTTTGAGGTCGCCAACTCGGAGCGAATCAACGCGCTCGCCGAGCGGTTCGCGCTCGAGGAAGAGATGCGCAAGCTACAGTCCGAGCTCGAGCGCGTCGATGCGGAGAAGTCAAACTACGCCAAGCGCATGCACGAGGGGCTCTTCATGAACCAGGCGCTGCGAGCCACGAACGAGACGCTTAAACAGAACGCGGTCGTGATGGTCATGGAGAGAGATAAAGTGGTGAGCGAGAAAGATGCGCTGCAGACCCATATTGAGCAGTTGCAGCAGGAGATCCACGAGCTCAAGTTCCAGAAGGCCCAGGTGGAGCGAGAGCTGCTCGACAGCCAGCGCAAGACGCAGCACCTGGACGCGCGCATCCAGACCATGAAGGAGCAGATAGAGATCGAGGCGGTCAACAACACCAAACAAGTCCAGGAGATCTCGTTTCTCAAGAACGAAATCGACGAAGAGAAGGTCAAAGTTGGCGTCCTCGAAGCCAAATGCAACCTACTGACAGCCGAGAAGCAGAACACGGGCATGCGCGCGCAGGACAAACTCCGCATCGAGCGGCTATTGAATCAGAAGCTCGAGCTGGAGAACCTTGTCGAGGCCATGAAGCTCGACCGCGCCAAGGACCAGGAGCAGATCTGGAACTTGCGGGCGTCACTCGAAGCCCTCGACACGGAGATGCAGCACTCTAAGCGCGTGTTCTCGGCGGGGCAACAGGCGTTCCTCCACTCGGAACGCACGTGCGAGCAGCTGCGCAACCAGCTGCAGGACGTGGAGAAGAGCTACGAGAAAGCCACCAAGAAGTGAGTTAATCTGCGTATATTACCTGAGCTTGATTCTTCCCAAATTGCCGATGTACTGAGCCTTCTTGTGATCTTGTGTCTCTTGTTCAGCTTGGCGTCCTTGAAAGAGCGCTTCAAGCTCTTTGAGGAGAACTCCAAGGATCAGATCACGAAGCTCGAAGTGGAGCTCAAGGTCACGAACGCGCAGCTGCGCGAGGTCTCGTACGCAAACCGGGACAACACGGCGCTCATCGCGGAGCTCAATAAGTCTCTCAAAGTGTCGTCGAAGGAGCTCAAGAACATGAAGAACCGCCTCGAGGCGTCGGAGCACAACTTCAACCACCTGAAGAACGAGAAGGAGGACCTGCAGCGCGACAAGACCCAGCGCGAGCTGCAGCGGTCGACGTCGAGGAACGCGATTGAAATGTTCATCCGGTCGCTGCAGCACATCCTCGCGCTCGTCAAGCTCGACGAGTACCCGTTCGACGAAGCGCTGCGTGAGTTGCTGCGCATGACCCACGAGGTGTTTGGCAAAGAGATAGGCATGGGCAAAGTGCTCGATGACGAAGATGAAGCTGAGGAGTTTGAGGAGGAGCTCGACGAAGAGGACACCCTGGATGAGCAGCGCATGCGGCGCAAGAAAAGTCTGCTCCCACCATCGGATGAGGCGAATGCTGGAAGCTCTGATCGAAGTGTCGGCGATGGTGACGGAGGAGCTGGGGAGGACGACAGCACACGGCGACGAACACAGGTCACAAGCATGAGCAAGTTCCGCAAGAGCAAGCTCGACAAGCAGGTCAAGAAGCTGCTGCGAGACGCAGAGAACAAGACGGAGCTGATCCAGAGCCTCGAGGGCGTGATCTGCGAGCAGGCGGACGAGTTGGCGCAGCTCACACGGAAGAACGAGCAGCAAGAGCAATGGCTCAAGCTGAACGAAAACCAGAAAGGATTACTCCTCGCAGACATTGACGCGACCGCGATCGTCCTCTTCCAAGTGCGTACGGCAAAGATCGAAGCGGAACGCGCAATGGTGCAAGCCGAGTTGGACCGCGATGTGGAGATTGAACGAGTGATGCAGATACAACACGTGCTTGAGAGCCTTCGCCACCAGCTCGACATGCAAAGCGCGATGAACGAGGATCTACTCAGTAAAATCTGGCGCGAGTACGAACACTATCTGCTCATGCTCTCGCTGAGACGAGACAAAGCGAGCCAGGCGACAGTGGTCACTGCCGAACAAAGCTCGCAGACTTTGGTTCCTCAGAGAAATCCGGCGACCGAGCGTGCTCGCATCGCGTCCATGTACATGCCTTCCGCGAACCCGACGGCGACCACTTTCGAAAACGTCATTCAGCAAATCAACAACAACGCGAGAGTGCTGCTTCCAGAGGTCTCCAGCGACATCAGTGTCCTGCATCTCCCCACATGGCACGGACAGCAACAAGATGCGAGCTCTGGTCGTGGTGGTGGAGGAGGCCTCCATTCGGCGATCCCAGTTATGCATCCAGCACATTATGGTGGTCGTACCAGTGGCGGAGGACGCAGCCGCCGAGAGACCGATTCGCCACAGTATCGAAACCGATACGAACGCACTTGTGGGAGGCAGCAGCAGATTTCGCGCATGTCAGAGCAGCTGACAGAACTCCCAGCGATCGAACAGCAGCAGCAATCACCACACCCACACCCACACCACCCACCTCCCCACATCATTCACCACGTGAACGAGTTTGGTATGCGCCAAGATGTGCTCATCTCGCCAGTATATCCTCCATATTTCCAAGACGGAGCCACGCGACATGGGTTTTCGACCTCCAAGATCCCGAAGAAACCCGAGCAGCACCACCACCGGTATCAACAACACCCAGGAACAGCAGATCAAAACGACGAACGGAGCGGCAGTCCACGGCAACCGACGTACAAGGATCCTCGACGGCGTTCTCCTCCGAAAGCAGTGGTCAAGCGGAGAGCGATGACAAACGGCGCGGTTGAGATGATGAGCTCGGAGGGTGCTGGTGACACTGGTCTTCGCTACCACCGAGACTTTCTGCGCACTGGAATGGAAGTGTTGAGAGGTGGCGCTCAACAGTTTCCAGAAGACGAAGAAGACGCCGAGTACTTTGATTTGGGTAACGAAAGCGACGACAGTCTTGCACTGGACAACGCTGCTGTGAACCACCAGAGAAACGGGAGGATAACTCAGCAGCACGGGCCTTTGTCACTCTCGCCCCGCAGTCCTGGCCGCCTCGAAGAAGCGATTCGCGGATACCAAAAGGAGCTGGGCGAAGAGGTACTTGCGCGGCGGCGGCAGTTCGTTGGGTATGAAAAAGACGACCAAATGCGCACTTTATCATCGACAACAATAGCACCTGCTCGAAACGCTGCTAGTGGGGTAGACGACAGTGACGACGGGTACTCTCTGGACTCTGAAATGGTGCAGGAGCTCAGCCACTCGCCCTTCGTCCCGGCAGTTTTGTATCCGCTTTTGCCCCCTCAGTAGATCAATGACTTGCCATTTTGCGCTGTAAAGCTCGTAAATACAAACAGACCAGCGAACGTCGGAAGACTTGTGAGCGATAGCAACAGCGATGCTAGTAGTCTTTGCCATCTATTGAGCAGCTGACAAGCCCCTGTTTACTTGTGCTCGTCCGTTTCGCTCGTGTTGTGAGCTCTCTCCCGGATTCTTGACCTGTAGTTTTCTCCTGGCTCGCTCTCTCTTGTTCCCTGTTGTTGATCTCCGTGGTGACCTCGATCGTTTCTTTCTTTCAGAGCTGTGATTTCGCGTTCTTTGACGACTTCGACTCATTCTTCTGCTTGTTTTCTGCGTCTCCCAGTGTCCGAGTCAGACGGCTCACTATCGCTACTAAATGAAGATGATGAAGACGAGGAAGACTCAGAACTGAATGAACAGGATGACGACGATTTTGTTCTCCACCTCTTTCTTTTTCCACTGGAGCTCTTGGAGCGTTTGGCGCTCTTCATTCGTTTCTTCTTTCTCTTTTTCTTCTATGCTGCTTCGTGGCGAACCTCCTCCAGCAGCGCGGCCAGCTGCTCTCGCTTCGCCTGTTTCTCTTCCGCCTTGGCCATCTCACGTTGCACTGGCGATGCAACGTATTTCGCCATTGGATCTTCGCGCGCCTGACGCTCAGCGTCCAATAGTAGATTGCCCGCCGTCGCCATGGGGCACTCGCGGTTACCAGTGCGGTGACCGAACGCCTTGCAGCGCCAGCACTGCATCGCCTTGACAGAAACGCCCATGGGCAGCCACAGTCCTATCGATGGCGCGCTTTTCAGGAACTCGCGTGCGTTGCGATTCTCAGGCTTGTCGGGGATCGCATCTTCTGGCACACGCGCCTTTGAATGCAGGCAGAGAGGCAACACATACACACGTAGGCACACCAGTCACTCGCCCATTCAAGCACATCGCCAGCATCGAGCGACTTCCATTCGTACCTCTCGCTGTTGGCGCGCGGCGTCTTGCTGTTCTTCTTGGGTTGGCGCCATCGAATCTTTTGAATGCGCTTTCACCAAATTGGAAATTTGCACACAGTTAATTAACGCGTAACAGTGCAGTGCACCAGTTGCCATGACGCCTAGTGCCAATCACAATGCCAAGCTCAAGCAAGGCCGATCGCATCCGAGCCGCCCACCACAACGCCTCCGCTCTCGATCTTTGCTATCAGTACCGCCACGTGGAGTGCGTCGCTTACTCTCTCCGCCATCATCAGCTCTCGCCAGCCAATGGGCTCTCGCGTTGTGAAGAGGGAGGCGGTCGATTGCAATTGACGAGGTTCAACACGGCACGGCACCGCCTGTGTTGGCTGCACCTACCATCACTCTTCTTCGCTGGCTTCAACCTGCACCAAGCAACCACAAGGGATCTCGGCGCCTGTTCATCTGCCAGGTTCAGAAAGCGCGACTCAGAGATGCCAAGATAGATGGAGACCGCCTACCTTCACATTCCATCCTACCGTACGTGTTATTAATATTAATATGGTCTACGCTGGCAACGTTCATTCACCTGCGCACTCTTCCTATCACTCACTGTCAGTGCATTACACGCTGACCAATCGCTGGTTCGTAGCAAACGTCTGCTCTACCGTTAGAGTCGATTTGAGCTCCTGCTTTGCACACATGAAGCACTTGCGCGCTCCAATTCCTCACTTGTCCTTGGGACGCAGGTCTTCGAGGCTCTGGCGGATCTGCTCCTGGCGCTTGCGCTTCTGCAACTCAATCTTTTCCGGCAGGTTGGGCACAATGAAGAGGTCCTTGAAGCTCTGCGGAATGGCGTCCGAGATGCCCGTGCCGAACACACCCCACTTCTTCGTGAAGTCGTCTGCGATCTCCGGGTGCGACATTTTCACGGCCGTGTCAGCGAACTGCTCCGGGTGCTGGAAGCGGATGTACGCCAGGAGCGACACGCCCGCGACCGTCATGCCCGTTACGCCCGAGAGGAACACCGCCGAGAGCGTCACGCGTGGAGCCATGTTTGCTTTGATCTTGCTGTCTTTTTGGCCTTCTTTGGTTGCTGGATGACTTTCACATTGTCAATTGCAAAATAAATCCCTCGCATCCCTAATTATGGACCCGATTCGTCCCTCATTTACAATACTGTCCCGAATTGAATCCGTCGGCAGCTCCCGATCTTCGTTGATCACTTTGGGCGACAGCCAACACACTTCACCATGTGGATGACTGGCTGGGAATGCGGAAGCCAGGTGGGCTTCTCCGTCTGGAGTCCACCAACCAACAACAGCGGAAGATCGAATTAGCAGACGCTCAGTCGCTACCACCATCGTCATTGCCTATGATATCAACACAACATTGAGAAGCAGGAGGCTTTGCACAAGCATGACACTTGAGTTCCAAGTGACAGACTTAGAACTCAAGACGATAAACTGGTGGAGGCAGGAGTCAGACTGGTGTACCCATGCGGCATTGCAATGTCACACTGCTCCTTGAACCTGGAGGCTTATTCTGATTTTTTATGTAGCGACTTTTCAGTCGCCAGATTCAGATTTCCTGATACAAATAGTCATGCGGTTATTCATTAAATAATAAATAATATAACCCCCAAAATCACCATTTTCCCAGAAGCCAGAAATCAAGATTTCAAAAACGATCGCGTTACTCACTGCCACTTGCTCGACTCATCGGTTCTTCTAGAGGGATGAAACGATAGCTGGCAATGTGACACCCTCCAAAATTTCCGTTCTCCACAAGAGCAGCACTGGCCAAAGCAAAGCAAAGGGGGGAACGAAGTGACCAACACTCCGCTGGGGCTTTCCTTCCAATTCCGCGCACGGTTCGCTCGCTCTCTTCCTCAAAGGCAAACAAGGGAAGGAAGCGCTGGGGCTCTACCCGCACACTGCACAACACACAGATAGACAGAGCCAGTCGGTCAGTCTCTCTCTCTCTCTCTCTTGATCCGCACGACGCCGCGACGCCGCTCCCTCTCTCTATGTACGTTCCGCCGTGTCTGTGTGTCGGCCTCTGTGCCACTGTCAATATGTATGCGTTTGGATATGAGGATGGCGGGTCGTCTGACGTTGTTGATTTTTTTGTGCTATGTCGCGTGCTGTGCCTCTGTGCTGTCTGGGCTGTCTGGTGCGTATGGTGGATGGATCGTTCGGGATGGGGGGAGAACAGTCAAACCAGCCAGTCAGTCCGCCACTGAACGAGCGAACGGCGGCGTGTGGTCACAGAGCGAGCGACCAGAGCGAGAAGAAGAAAGAGAAGAAGAACGGGGAGGACGCGTAATCGGAGCCTGCAGTGCGCTTGCTTCGTGAGTCTTCGTACGGACGTAACGTCCACTACATACACTTTCCAAACCAGCCACTGCAACAGAGCAACAGCAGCAGTATGGGCGCCGAGCTGAGCAAGACTGCAGAGAGCGCTGCCTCGTCGTCGGCGTCGTCGTCGAACGGTATGCGCCGGGTCGGCAGCAGCGGCGCGCTCGACAAAAAGAAAGCGTCGCCTGAGTTCCCGACGTCAGTGTCGACTACCTCGCTTGTGACAATGGGGCTTAACTCCGCGCCTTCCAGCATGGACGCGAGAGGCAACGGCTCGTTCCTCGGCGGCATGTTCGCGAGCAACGAAACCCAGCGAAACTCGATCCACAATAGCTCCAACAGCAGCAGCAGCAACGGACAGAAGCCGAAACTACTCGAGAACTCGCTCTTCTACTCGATGCGCCGCTCGTCGAACAGCCGTGCCGGAGGAGCTTCGCCTGACACGCCGAGCGTTGTTGGCGGCAGTGAAGACCACGCAGTCGAGTCACTGGACCTTCCGATCGTCGAGTGGGAGGGATACGTCACAAAGCGTGGCCACCTCGTGCGCAATTGGAAGAATCGATTCTTCACGCTCGAAGGCAACAACCTGTCATGTAAGGAAAAGCAACTGCTTCTCCATGCTCCTGTCATGCTTATCCGTGCTGATGTGTTCTTTTTACATGAAATCTCGATTGTAGACTACGAGAGCAAGGTGGATGCGCGCAACCGCAGTCATTTGAAGGGCCGCGTGAACGTGGCGTCAGTGAAGGTCGAAAAAGTGTCGAAGAGCGGTCACGGATTCGATTTCTCGTTTGAAACAAGCGAAGGCAAAGTGTTTCATTGCTCGGTGCCGACGCAGATGGAGCAGCTCTCGTGGGTCTATTTCCTGGAGGTGCGTGAAATGTTCTGAATACTGCTACGCTGCATGGAAACGAATTTAATGCGGGAAGGTCTTTTCCTGTCTCGTCTCATGTTCAACCAAAGTTTGGCTAACCTCACCCTTGCTCTGTGGTAATTGCGGTGCCGCTATCTTGATTGCACTTGTTTTGCAACTTACAGGCGGGCGTTGACTGCATGAATATGCGCAAGAACAACAAGCCGATCTACAACACGTACCGCCACGGCGCTCTGCCGGACATGAAGACGCAAAAGGCGTACGATGTCTACCGCCGCCTCATGGGTGGCGAAATGGAGGTTATCACTGAGCTGATGGCGTACTTCAACAAAGGTGTGATATGGTGCACATAGAATACGTTGAAATCGTGTGTGCCATCTCAGGTTACTGACTGCCCTTGGTTTGACTACCTTCTTTAGATCTCGTGTTTTCGTCGTCGTACCCAAAGAGCACACCATTCAACGGTGACTACTTCGGCCGTGAAGGATTCCTTCACTTTCTCGGAGCGTTCTACCACAACGTCGAGGTGCTCGAGTTTATGGTGAGCGACGTGGTGCGAGACAGCGACGGCAAGAGCTACACGATCAAAGGCCACGAGAAACTGAAAAGCAAGTTCTCGGATGTCGTGATTGTTCAGCCGTTTGCACACAAGATCAGATTTGGACCGTATGGACGGATTTTGCGTCTCCGAGCGGACGTGGACTTGAAAATGGCTACGGGCAACTGGAAGCAGTTTGTTGCGAAGAACCCTTACCCGGAAATGTCGGATGCCGCTTTCCGATCAACGCGATCGCTCAGTATTTCGATGAAGGACTTCACGGTGTACAATGTCATCGGCAAGGGTGGCTTCGGAACGGTGAGTGCGAGAAAGTGATGTTGTACTCGCGTTCGTATGGATGGTATCTAATCTTTTGGCTTTCAATTGGTCAGGTTGTAAATGCTGTCAAGAAGAGCGATGGACAAATTTACGCACTGAAGATCCTTGAAAAGGGAAAGATGACCAAGTACGACATCGAAAGCTCCTTCACTGAGATGCGCGTGGCTCAGAACATCCACCACCCGTTCATTGCTGGTCTCCGCATCGCCTTTCAAAGTCGAACGAAGCTATTTCTTGGAATGAATTACTACGGTGGTGGCGATCTGTTCCACCACATGAGCAAGGGATCGAGCTGCAGAATACCTGCGGATCGCGCGCACTTTTACACCGCCGAGTTGGTGTTGGGAATTCACCACTTGCACCAGCACGACATCCTATACAGGTACTGTTACATTTTGAGCGGTTCAGTGTGTCGAATTGATATAGTAAACTCACATTTGTACTATTGCTTGTTATTTACAGAGATATCAAGCCCGAAAATGTGATGATCGATGCAGATGGTCATATCGCGCTTGTCGACTTTGGGTTGGCGAAGCTCCACGTGTCCAACTACAACGGCGCAAAGACAATGGCTGGCTCTCCACAGTACACCGCCCCGGAATTGCTTCTTCCAAAGGCGAAGAGATCGTACGGAAAAGCTGCAGACTGGTGGAGTCTAGGCATCCTCTTGTACGAGATGAGCGTGGGCAAGTCTCCGTTCTACGACAACAACATTGAGAAGATGTACAGCAAGATCCAGAGCGACCCGCTAACGTTCCCTGAGAAGCCGGAGCTGTCGGACGACCTGAAAGATATCCTCCACGGGGTGAGTGGGCTTTTACTTTTACTAAGGTCAGCGACCGTCAATACTCAAATGACTAACATCATGTATGACAACACTATGCAGTTTCTTCAAAAAGACGCAACCAAGCGACTTGGCAGTAACATCGGCGACATTCTGAGCCACCCTTATTTCAAGCAGATTGATTGGGATCAGCTTCTGCAGAAGAAGACCACCCCACCATGGAAGCCTGTCTTGGTATGTACTTGACTCATTCCTTTTTGTCTGTGAGTAGTGTGTGTCTAACAATTCGTCTTCTTATGTTTACAGTCTTCGCCGTTGGATGTGGAGTACGTTGACTCGGAGTTCACCGAGCTGGACGTGAGCCGGGAAGTGCAATCGCCAACAGACAAGTCAGCTTCGCGCTCCAAGGGTATTTTCTCACTGGTTTCTAGCCGAACTGGCCGAAAAGCCACGCCTCCTGTGCAAGATCCAACTTTCAAGGATTTCACGTACTTTTGTGAAGATCCGGATGCGCTTGTAGAGGTCAATGATTTGGTCTCAGAGTTGCGACCTCCACCGCCTCCAGCATCTTCACCATTCGAGTCAGACGACGACGACAGCGAACACGAAGTTGTTCCAGCAACTGATCATCCTGGAACGCCGCTCTCTTCGTTTGTGCAGCACGGCGGCTTGCACGCCCAGTTGTCGGAAGAGGAGTTTCGGTTGGATATGAAGAAGTTAGAGTCGACCATGGCCGAGAGTTTCGAGCGCGTCGAAGTAACGATTTCGCGGGAGCGACCAGCGCATCTCCAAGCAAAGAACTCCTCCACCCACAGTGTTGACGGTGAATCTGCTCAGCCATCGGAGCAGGGTCAAGAGTATGCGTCGCTCAATACGACTGCGACGACATCCAGTGTCTCGGTGACGACACACTCTGAGCACAGCCGAAGCCAGAACTCTCGCCAGAATTCGTCAGGCAGCTCTTCAACAGATGGTCCATTGACCATGGACTAGTGGTAGCGCAAGAAGAAGTGAGGGGGCGTAGACACAAGACGGATGTGAGCAGGACTTGGTGTTGTTGCACAATGACTGCTGATGATTGAAGTTAGATATTCGTGAGAAAAAGTAGCAAGGCGCCATGTGCGTGCGTTTGAATTTCAGAGGAGGAGGAGCCCCATAAAGTAACTAAAAAATCGGCTTGAATCGTGAACGGTGAGGCTTCTTTCTTGTTGTCATTTGGTTAGCCCTGTCTTTCTTTCGAGAGTATCCGCTGGATGACAAAGAGCCGTTGCTACGACTGACTGGAGTGAGTGATGAGTAGTATGCTACTGCTCTTATTCCCCAAAGAGGTCTTCAACACCAGGCATCGGATTCCCATCTTCGATGCTTTCACCAATAACGCCTTTGACCACAAGACGATACAAGAACGTCAGGCCACCTGTAGTGTACAGCCGCAAGATGGTCCACGCTGCAGCCATCAAGAAAATCGGGACGAAGTACGACTTCGTCTCTGGCGTGGCGCTGGAATTCAGTTTCGTCTTCAAGACCTGCCGTGCTGTCTCCAGGAATTGATCCCGATCTGTGATTTTATGGTAGTCGATGCCCTCTCTAGCGAGCATCTGGGCGATTTGGGCATTCGTCATAGACTTCAAGATCGAATCGATCGACTGGACGGACTCACTAAAGTCCTCATTCTGCGGTACGCTGTCGTCCAACGTGTTTGCTTTGTTGCGTTCCTTCTCTTGGAGCTCATGAAGCATTTGCTGGACGCTCGGATCAGTCAGATCGATGCTAAATCGAACAAATAGGAAAGAGCTCAGATGTGACAAGGCTCCATTGTGAATGCATTGAGACCGGACACCCAAAGAAATCGTACCCATTTTTCTTTGCGTCTGCAATCATTTCAGGCGTTGGGTGGAAGAAATCCACCTGCTTCAGGCGGCGATCACGAGCCGCCTTGGCGTGTTCAATTTTCGTTCGGATCTCTTTGGCATGCTCGCTCTGGCCCTTGCTCTCGCACATTCGGGCAAGTGCTTCAGCCTCGTCAATCTACCACGAGCCCACTCAAAACAGTGTCAGCGATATTTACCAACCAAGGTGCAATCGCTGCCGATATCAGAGTACATACCTCTTTCCTGAACTTCCGTTCGCGAGCAGCATCGTCATTGAGTTCCTCGATCGAAGGTGTCGGTAGATCTTCCTCCTCGTCATATACCTGGCCCCGATCAAACATACCGCTGAACGTTTCTTTGTCGAGTTTCTTCTGCTTGACTCTTTGCTCTTTAAGCTCGCGAAGAAGCTTCCGAACGTCCTTGTTGCTCGGATCAGTGCTGTACGCTTTCTCCATGTCTACAATGGCTTGGTCAAACTCCAGCGCACCAGATGACGCTGGAGTTATGAGAGCTTGTGCGCGCCTAGGCGGAGAGCACCAGAGTTTAGCAAGATATTGGCACAAATGTTGTGTGGGGATTCATGAACGTACCTGTAAAACGCCTTGACGTTTGTAAAATCAATGAGCAAAGTGTCGTCGCAAGCTTTGATACACACTGGATAGTCCTTCAGCTTGAACTTCGATACTGCACACGATACACAGACTTAGTACATGCTTCTTTCTCATCAATGAGCATGCGAATGTGCAATTCTCACCTGCAATGTTTAAGTAGCACGATATCTTGAGCGCATCGAGACGGGTTTGATCCTCTTTGTTGTCGCACGTGTGGTCGAACAGCTGAAGGTCTTTGTCTTCAATGCCCTTCTTCTTCCAGCCCGGGTCCTTGTTCTCGATGTATTTGAACACAGCGAGGGCTTTCTCATACTCCGCCACAGCTTCTTCCAGGTCGTTGTTGCTGTAGTGTTCGTTGCCCTTTGCCTTCATCGATTCGGCTGCCGCAATTCGTTCTGGAAAAGGGAGCTCGCGGACTGAAGTGACCGACTCTTGCATGAACATTGAGTGCTGAAAGTACTGCGGCCACGAATCAAACTGCGTCCGGAGCTGGGCCTGTTGAGCGCCTTTCAGCTTGACAGCTTTGTTCATGAGATCGGCGAACGGGTTTTCTGCTGCCATATCCATCCTGACTCGACCTTTTCAAGCGACCAAGTACGCTCACTGTGCTCACTGGACTGCAAATTCTGAAATGAGCAAAGGTAAATGCGTGGATGAAGAGACGCGAACTGCTCTTCATGATTCAAGCGAGCAGTTTCAAGATTCACAGGAGCTGGTAACTCCTCGTTGGAATTCGAGAAAAATGATATATCTGATTAAAACTGGCATGCAACTGTTTGGGCAGAGTGATCTCGCTCGAATACTCCAATCAAGGACTCACAAAGATCCCACATCTCTGGACGATGCGAAATGATGAGAAACTGGGTGTGCGTCTCCATACTTTGCGCACGAATAAGAGAAGCGAGCTTGGACACGTTCACCGTGTCAAGAGCAGCGTCAATCTCTGCGGCATTTCAAAAGTGCAGAGTTAGGCTTAGAACGACAAAGACTTTGTGATCACTGCTGGAGTGCTTACCGTCATATATGTAAAACGGGCAAGGGAACGATGCTTGGAACGCGAGCATCAGCTAAGCATGCATAGTGATCGCCAAAGTAAATTTCCCTTTGAATCAGCACCGACATTTCGGGTCAAGATATGTCTCGTACCGATATTGCACAGACGACTTGCTGTCCGCCTGATAGTCCAACGAACTGGATGGAAATGGTCAATATCAATCTCAAGCTCCAGGATGCATCGCCAGCGTAAGTTATCTTACATTTTGCCAGTGATCCTGGTCAGGCTTACAGTTGAAGGTGACACCTTCGGCAAAGAACGTAGACTTTTCGTGCGAGAAACCAAGATAACAATCTCCATCCTGTGGATTTACACTGATAAGCAACTTCATGAGCACAAATCAAGTGATAGTGCGCATCATACCTCATTTATCGATTGGTAAATCCACGATAGATTCTCGTTAATAGTTTGGAGAGATGAAGAGACTCGATCAAAGCTGCTCGATCAAAAGGTATGAGGATATAGCGCACTGAAATGCAAGAGAGGATTCCATACCGTTGCGAAATCAACTCATTCTGAAGGGTTGCTGATTCCTCCATTGAGTGCTCGAGTTCTTCGATCCTGGAATTGATCTGGCCAATTGTTTCCTGATATATCAGAGCTTCTTCCAAAGCAGTTTTGGATATCGTGTCTTTCACGCTTTTGAGAATCCTGTTATCACAACGCTCAAGTTAGAGTAAGCATTGCAAATCACTAATTATGTCGAATAGGCATTTACCTCTGTTCGTCCTCAAGGGATCTCAATTCGTGCTGGAGATTTTGTCGTTGGGATAGTGCCGATGCCAAATCACCATCTACCGGTGAGCTGAGGATGGACAAATCTGTGCTACAACTGAGCTCCATTCTCTCTCGCTCGATGTCGATGACTCTTTCTTGCATTTCAGAAACCTCCTTTTGTAAACTCACAGATCTTCTCTTTTCAGCATCAAGATCTTGCAAAATGGCTCTGCGATTCTGTGTCAGCTTCGATGACTCATCTTCGATTTGGATTTGAAGCTCCTTCACTTTCATTAGTTTTGAGTCCAAGATATCGCACTCTTCGCTGACTTGGTCAAGCTGACGTTGAATCACTTCAGTTTCCTCGGCGAGTACTTTGTGACGCATTTCAGCGTCTTCCTAAGAGTTCCAGAACCCAATCATGTTAGAACATCACTTTGTTTCCGGCGCGATCGAGAACAATGATTCTCGGACCTTGGTTGATTTGTCAAGCACTTGCTGGGCTTCGAGCTTCGCAATTTTCTGCTCGGTTCTTTTGATCTGAGTGTAGATTTTTGTCAACCCCCGCGATAGACGCACTTGCTTCCTTTTGAGCTCCACTCTTTCAGTCGTAATTTGACTCTGCTGATTGGCTTTGGACTGCAACACTAGGCTGGATATATTTTCTCGCAAATCATTCACGGCTCGAAGATTAACTGAATCCAGCTCTTCTTTGGCAGCACCAAACATAGTTGAAGCAAACTCGATTTGTGAATGAAGTGTGTCGAGGTCATTGTCACATTCGCAGACTTTTTCCTGATCACCAAGAGTCAGTATGGCTTACATAATTTCAAAGCAAATGCCACGTGCTATATTACCTTCAATCGGAGAAGTGATTCACGAGCAGAGCTTGCTGTGCTTTTCATCTACACACATACAATGAAACAGGTCAGCCATGAGCGAGCAAATATGCAGTAGTTACAAATACTAAGTACTGTTTTCAAGTTGTTCAGGAGTCTGGATAGCTCTTCTTCGCCTTGACGTAGCGCGCTGGTCAGCTGGGCACATTTTGTGCTCGATGCAGAAGACCCCTCGTGGCTAGATGCTGCTACTTTGGTGTTGTCTCCCGCAGATAGAACGCGCCATCTTTGCCTGCCGCGACTCGCCTTGTCGAATCTTTGAAATGCCCGGATAGACCCATCCGCGAAGTACAGGTCGCCACGAAGAGTGACGCAATTTCTTGTGCCGGCTTTTGATAGTTGCTCTGCCATGTCGTCGTCTTTGCAAATGATCCACGCCTTGCAGTATCGATGGAAGACGGGACGGTGTTCGTCATCCTTACACTGAAATACGGCGCACAATGGGACTGGTTTGGAAAGATCAAGCGATACTGCTGCAGATTGCTTGACACACTCATAGCCACAAGATGAAGCACCGCACTGGGATGAAGCTGAAAGCTCTTCTTGAATGCAGCATGAAACCCTACCGATCGATTCCTTCGTAAATGCTTTGGTAACTTCGAGGGCTGTGTTTCTGTCCCGAATGACGACAAAGCCAAGAACGGACTGAAGTACGGAGTTCAACGCATCCGAGTACTTCGGTTCGACAAGCGCGAGCTCCCACAAGTGGCCAAACACGGCGTCGTATCCGCACGTCGCTTTCAGCCTTTCAATTGTTCGCACGGACTTGAACTGGGACGTTTTGTTCTGGATGGCGGACTGAGCTTCCGCTAGCTCTCTTCGCAACGACAGAATGCGTTGTTCGGAAGACCGCACGGATTGTTGAAGCGAAGATTGGAGTTCATGTTGCTCCGCCTGCTCCTTCTCGACGACCGATATTTCCATGCGAAGCTGCTCTCGCGCCACCTCTGCTTTGTGCTTCTTCCCCAAAATCTTTTCCAAGTCTTCTTTTCGTTTACGATACTCGCTCTGCCTTTTTGTCTGGTAAGTAGGTGGCAAACGATTAGTTTGGAGTGCTGACCCTGGCATATCAAAACGCTGCACTCTACCTTCATTCTCAGTAAGCCTTCCAGCATCTCTTCAGCTACTGCTTTGTCTTGCTCAATATCACCTCCGGAACCAAGTTCCTTTTTGATATCAGCTAGCGACTCGATACAACTTGCAATTTCCTTCAGCTCTCGCTGCACTGATTCACGCGTCTCAGTTTGGTTCTTCAAGTCTGATCGATGCGCTTTCAAACTGGCTACAAGCACAGAATCCTGATTCACAATATCGCGTATCTGCGCCAGGCACATTGTGGCTTCTGCACTTGTAGCTTCCATTTTTGTTTGAATCGCAATTTTCTTCCGAGTCTGCTCTGTTCGTTTGGTGTTTAGCTCGCTCTTTCGTTCGCTGACCCTCTCTTTGTCTGCGTCATTCCGGGTTTCAAGGTCGCAAGCATTTTGGTAGCATCTTTCCAGCTTTTGAACCTTTTTAGTTGTCTCTGCCTCAGTCGTGCGCTTCTCTTTTAGCTGATTCTCATAAACATGGTGCACTATTGAGAGCGTCTGCAGCAACTTCTGTTGCACTTGGATCTGCTCCTGAGAGTTGAGCTCTTGCCTCTTTGCCCATTCCGAGAAGCGTTCGACCTGCAGTCACCCGATTTCAGATGGACAATTTCTTATGTGCACAGTCCAACGTACAAGTAAAATTGGCGTACCATCGGCTGGCGCTTGTCCAGCTCCAGCTGCAGTGTTGATGCTTCCTCCCGAGAACGTTCGCCTTCATCTTGCGATGCATTCCATTCTTCTTTCAGCTTGAGCAGCTACGTTGATTGTTGACGGCAAATTAAGAAAAGCATCGGTCCGCACATTGTGTCTCAGAGAATCAATACCTGCTCTCGGAGATTGTAAGTTCCACTATTTTCACAAACTTTGTCAGTGCCAGAAAATTTGCGCGATCAAGCCATCGAGTCAACTTACATGATGCGCTCACCTGGCATTGAAATCAAACCAGTATTTACTTCAGCAACTATAGCGGAGCAGAGATCTCATCTACCACAAATCACTTACAGAATTCAAGCAGCTCCAAGGAAGCCATTTGCGCTAAGGCAGACGTGTTTCTGCAAAATAAAATGCTTAGAAATTTGTGCGCACTCAACGTTGACATCACAACTTACGCTTGGCGGATTATAAATCGGTCTTGCAACGATGCATCAATGCCCACTGCATTGAGATTCTCGAGCATTGCAGTTTTGTTCACGCACTGCAAAACAGAAATCACGAGCACTTCAAGTTACGGCAACAACAAAGCTGACAGAAAAGGTATCACGGCATTTTCAACATACCATCCATTCCTCCATGCCGCCGGCTCTGACAAAATACTTTGAGGGAGAACTAGTACTTGTGTGTCCATCCACAGAGCGCTTCGCCCAGACGAGCTGCAGGCCTCCCGACGCAGCTACCTCAAAGCAAACAGAAACTGTTGCCTTCGATTTATGGTCTGCCGAGCGCACAGAATCGTTCACGAGATCCGAGAGCTCTGCAAAACAAAGCTTCAGTTGTCGCCAGATTGGTACAAGAGAGATACACAAAGATGTCTCACTTTTCACTCGTAGCTGAGTGGTCGAAGCTCCCAAGCAGAAAGCAATTGCGTCAACCACGCACGATTTTCCAGCGCCATTTCGACCGAAAAAGCTGGTTACGCGAGCAGAAGTGTAACATACACGCTGAGTTCCACCAAATTATGTTATGTGCCAGTCCCGGAAACGACAGTGTCACCTTACCAGACAACCCGATCCGATCCCAGATCGATCGTGTGCTTTCCGGCATAATTCTTGAACGATCTAATACACCAAGCATGCCATACGAGTCACACGACGCATGAGGACGATACAATGCATTGCAGATGCGCGCTAGACACATTCTCGTACCTGATCTTGATGCGTACAATGCGCGCTCGCGGGCATGGCGTCTGCTGCATCACGGCGCTCTCTCTTGCCTCTTTCTCTTCTGTCGCTTTCTATTCGCAAATTGTGGGAATGAAGACTAACAGGGACAGGAGTGATGGTCACTTCAACTTGCTCCACTTCAACGGGTTTTGATTCGGACCCATTTTTGCTCGACCCGCCACATTCCCACTGCCAAACCTGTGCTGCCAAACAGCTCCAGATGTTGGAGCAGCAAAGCAAACTTCAACCAAGGGTCAAGACAACAACACTGCGCGAACTCACCGATTGTCGTGCTTGCTGCTGGAAGGAAGGTACATTCTGGCTGCAGAAGTGCGTGTTTGTGTGCAGGCGGAATGCTAAAGTGTGCGCGACAACACATCCACGGCAACCGTTGCGCTATCAGAATGTAGCTAACTGGATTTTAGCTGATCGAGCTCGCGAACTCAGATGTGAGTTGGACAGAAGAATGGACGAGCACTATCATGTATGTTGGGGGCAATGTGCTTGGGCTGAGTGGTGCTGGAAAGTCCAATCTGATGGAGGTGAGCAACAATGCTGAGCGCCAGCGCCATTCCTAGACTTCATTTCCGAATTTGACGCGAAGAACACAAGCCAAGCGACACCAAGGATGGGCTGGGACAAGCTGCGATGGACGTGCGCCATTCTGGCCGTTGTGCTCTGCTTCACTTGCCCAGCAGCAGCCATAACCGATGTAGATGACGCTGTAGAAGCTATGATTTCGTCGATGGTACGTGCTTTTCGTGTGTTGTGCTGCAATTTGTCGTTTGTGTCATCGGATTTTTACGTCTTTGTGTTGTTTCTGGTGGTACCCTGTAGAGTGTTAACGACATGCTTGGGCAGATGACGCAGCTCGATATCAGCACCGTGATGAATCCCGACATGACCCTCAACCGCGAGAAAGTGCGCTCCCACGCGAAACTCAAGATCGGCTCCTACTTGAACTCTCCCTCCGCGACGACGATTTTGACCGACAGCGCCAAAGCGCGCGTTTTCTCGGCAACCGAGTGGCGCAACGTCATTTCGCAAATTCAAGAGATTTTCCTGGACGTCCAAGGCAGTCATCCGATTCTGTACGGAATCGATTCCGTGCATGGTGCTGTGCACGTGAAAGGAGCGCTCATCTTCGGACAGCAGATCAACTCCGCCGCAACATTCAACCCTGAGGTCGTCTTTGAAGTGGGGAAGATTACAAGTCGCGACACGCTTGCTGCTGGAATCCCGTGGATCTTCGCTCCGATTCTTGAGATCTCCCAGAATCCACTCTGGGCAAGAACGTTTGAGACTTTTGGGGAGGACCCGCACCTGGTCTCAGTGATGGCAGACGCGATCGTCAGGGGTTTACAAGACTCGAACAGCTCCTCTGCGTGCATGAAACACGTCATTGGGTACTCAAAGACGCCAACCGGGCATGATCGTGAGGGCGTCACACTCTCGGATTTCGACTTGCTCAACTACTTCGCGCCTCCCTTCCTAGCTGCAATCAAAGCTGGGGCGATGTCTGCGATGGAGAACTACATCTCGATCAACGGCGTTCCAGTTGTTGCCAACTCCAAGATCCTGCAAGATTTGCTTCGCCACGACATGGGCTTCGACGGGCTGATTGTGACCGACTGGGGGGAGATCAACAACCTACACGAGTTCCATCGAGTTGCAGCATCGGAAGACATTGCCGTCGAAATGGCTCTGTCGAGGACGCCAATCGATCTGAGCATGGTGCCTCTCAACACAACGTTCATCGAGTCAGTGAAGCGAGCTCTGCAACGCATGCCAAATCTTTTGGGGCGTATCAAGGCGTCAGTCAAGCGGATTTTGAAGATGAAGATGCGACTCGGGCTCTATCAGAACCCACTCCCCGGAGCTGAACAAGTTAGCAAAGTGGGACAAGAAGAAGACAAGCAAGTCGCTTTGCAACTCGGTCGTGAGTCCATCATACTACTCAAAAACCAGGACAATGTGCTTCCTCTGCGCAAGAGCAGCAGCGTTTTCTTGACTGGCCCTTCATCCGACAATGTCGGTCTGCTGTGCGGTGGGTGGACTCTCGTCTGGCAAGGTGTTTCGGGGAACAGCATGCTTCCGAACGGTGTTTCACTGAAGCAGGGGATGGAGAATGCAGTCACTGACCGATCGCAGATTCGTTATTTCAACGCGCTGGAGGTAACTGGAAAATTCCGCGCAAACGATCTAGACACGGCAAAGGTGATGGCGAAGGCTGCTGAGTTTACCGTCATCGCGATTGGAGAAGGCTCGTACGCTGAGAAGCCCGGTGACATTGAAGATCTTGCGCTTCCACCCGGTCAGATCGAGTATGTGCGTCAAATTGCAGCAACTGGCACAAAGATCATTCTCGTGCTTATCGAAGGGCGTCCTCGTTTGCTGAACGGGATTGCAGATCTAGCTCATGCTGTCATTTACGCAATGCTACCGGGCGAAATCGGGGGTCAAGCTCTAGCTGAAATCATCTACGGCGACGTGAACCCAAGTGGGAGGTTGCCAATTACGTATCCGAAGTACCCTGGAAGTATCGCCATCCCGTACAACCATCGGGTAGCTACCATATGCAAAGACAAGCCGTGCGAAATGGAGTGGGAGTTTGGTCATGGGCTGAGCTACACGACGTTCGAGTACAGCAAGCTCACGCTAAGCGAAACCACTCTCAAGAACTGCCGAGACGAGCGCTTGAGCGTCAACATCACCGTGACTAACACCGGAGCGCGCGAGGGGAAAGAAACTGTCATGCTCTTTCTCATTCAGCCCTACCGCGCGATATCAGTTCCTGAGGTGAAGCAGCTCAAGAAATTCAACAAGATATCGCTGAAGCCTGGAGAAAGCAGAGTTGTGTCGTTCGAGTTGACGCGTGAAGACTGGGGCGTTTTCGACCCTCAAATCGGACGCGGATTCAACAAGATCGTGGAAAACGGAGACTACGTCCTTGCGGTGAAACCAGATACGGACTGCGACGTCTACAAAGAAGATTCGTCGCCACTGAACCCACTCTGTGCGAAGTTTGCAATTATTTGGGACGGCTTCAAATGATAGGCAATCACAAGACTTCCATCCAGCGTGAACGTCATGCATGCATTTAAGAGTCCAACAAGCACGATCTTAATCTCTCAATACGAAACGCAGATCTATGACAAACACTCAACTTACACGTCCCCCGTTCCGCTTGAGCTAACTGGAGGAGGTGAAAGCTCTAAAAAGTTCAACAAAATAGGCTGCGCTCTGGTGTTTGCACAGCGCTTGCAGACCTCGGTCAGGTAGCCGTGCAGCCCGACAGTCTTCTCTTTCAAATAGGTGGGATCAAACTTGTTCCACAGGCGCGTTCCTGGCAACGCTGGCACTTGCTCGTGAGGAATCACTTTCCTTATTTCGCGATGGAGCGCCTCAAACTCAGAGTATCGTCTTTGCACGACGCTGGTTCCAGCCGATGACGATTTGACTTGCACCACAAACGCGGCGTACTGCACGTCCTTCTCATCGAGTGCGAGCTTGTAGCCTTCGATTTTGGTGTGCAGCCATTCACCACGAGTGGCGCCATCAGCAAGCTCACTACTCTCGGACATGAGCAGCACTGCGGACGGACTGTTCTCAACCAGATCCTTGTGGCGGGTCACCTCCGCAGAAGGGATTTGGCTGAATGCGTCCAACCAAATGTTGAAAGATTCCTGATCTTTGACTCGCATCTCTATCGAGGTTCCAGTACGAGACACGACGCGGAAGAGGTATCCAACTTCGTAGCAGAAAATGTGCGACTTGCGAAGCTTGTGTTGAGCAGAGAACTCCAGGCGAGGTGAGTTCTCATAGCACGAAACGCAATCGTCTTGCAAGACGATCCACCGGTTGTTCCAGCCTTCGTACCATCCCTTGGGGGATTTCTCTTGCAAGAAACCGGCCTTGAGCGCGCAAAAGTAGTCGAGGCACAAGCCGTGCGGCACCTCTGCCATATGAAATTGTTCTCTGTAATCACAAACCAACACAAAATGTGAGTTTCTTCGTGCCACAGACATAGAAAGCATGATGCAGGACATGTAAATACACACCTGTCCAAGATAGCCGTTTGAGGGGCATCCAAGTCATCATTGCTTCTACTTGTGAGGGTCTGGTGGATGAGGTTCAGCCATTCGTCTCGCACACGTGTCGATGGAGCTTTCAGCATGTACGTCGATGAAGAACTGGACGCTGGAGTCAGAGGGCGGGCTGGAGAAAACGATCCGGAGCTTGTCGGCACGGATGGTTCACTCGTAACGATCTTGAGCATGAACGAGTCATCCCCGTACGTCACTTTTGTCAACGCGTTGAGCCTCACTCGCCACTTTCTACGACAAGCGACTTCGTGCACTCGCGGTAAGATGAAGAGACGATCTCTTTCCATTAGCACCACGCGATCGTGTGTGAAACCAGTGCATCGATCGCGGATTGACGCGTTTGCAGACATCACCACCTTTGTGTGAGGTGTGAGCTCAGCGATGTTTCGCATCAGCTTTGGTAGCGGCTGGCGCGCGCTCAGGTATCGCTGCAGCTTCTCAACCACAGGCTTGCAGATCTGCATAATCGTGAACAACACGACGTCCTCGCTCATCCAGTACGAGGAGTGAGAGGCGGACGCAAATGCGATTTCCATCATGCCTTGCTCTCGCTTTCTTCGCTTCATGACATAGTCGAGACGGTGCGGGAAGCCGTGCACCGGGGCGGTCAAGCTTTCCCACATCTCTTGAATTTTACCAAAAGTGAATCCACGCACAGCATGCGCCTACAAAAGTGGGATAAACTCGAATCAATACCAGTTTGATATTCATGGTCAGTTGAACACAATCAAAGCTCACCTGAATCAATTGCACGGGAGGCTTGTCGTGCATTTCTTGTTTGATGAGAGGCTCGACACGGTAGGCAATCGGATCGATTGGGTGGAAAATGTTGAAATAACGTTGACACTTTGGCATCTTGATTCCAGGAGTGAACTTCCCTTCGTCGATGTCGAGTTCACCTCGCGACAGAATGAACACAGGGACCGGAGACCTGAAAAAACATACAGAAATGTCAGCATTAACACAACAGTACTTCGAGCACTGATGAACTAGCCACTTACCCGGCGCCGAAGAAGTTCTCAACTTCGAACTCAAGACCGGGAAAGAAGACTCCATTCTTGGAGCGCTCTCCAGCCTCGTGAGTCAGCAAGTCGTACGTAATGACAGATCCGAGCGAGTGGGCAAAGATCGATATCTTACCATCCCAGCCTGATATTTTCATCCATATGAGAGAATTCAATGTGATGGTCAGTTCAAAAAGGACTCAGCTGAGTAGTATGACACTACGCCATTGTTACCTGGGTGCTCTTCCATGAAGACGTGGTACTTTTGATTAAGCTGCTGGGTGACTGCGTCGATGACGAGCTGGCCGTATCTTGGAGACAGGTAGTACAGAACGTCCATCAATGTCTCTTTGCTGAACTCTCGGATCCTGTGGATAGCAAATCAAGTAAGTTGTCAGATTCAAAGCACTCGCAACTGTATCATCGTCGCCTGCAAACGAGCTCATTCGCATGTGTCTTACCCTGCCGAGCCTTCAGGGCTGATGAGGTCAAAGATGTTGTCAAGTCCAGTTGGTTCATGCAGATCTTCGTGCCACTCGATCGACTGCATCTCCAATGCGACGGGGATGTCTCGAAACATGGTCTCGAGCATACTTCGATACAAATCGCGGAACGAGTGGTTGCCACCGTCGAGTCCAACTGTGCCGTTCCACGACTTGAGCTCGCCTTCTTTGAAATCGGTGTGCTGTCCTATACCGTGAATAATGAACACCAAGTGGTTGATTGGAGCCAGTCGCAGCTGCACATACGAATGGCATTCAAGAGCGTTAAGACCATGATCCATTCGAAACGACGCATGTATGAAATGATAAACAAACGTACCGTGGTGGGGAGGTCTTCAACATGGTCATCATCGCTATCGTAATCGTCGACTGAGAAAGCGCAACATGGGACCAATACGCAGAGCGTTAGTAACAAAGCCATAATGTTGAGCCAAGTGCAATGCACAAAGACTCACCAACAGAAGGCTCTCGAGCACGCGAAATGTTGCTGTAGCTCTGGTTGCGCTCCTCGCCCTGGTTTGCAATGCGAATGCGGTACTTCTCCAGATACGAGTAGTGCACTTTCAGCAACGGGAAGCGCAGCGCCGCCTGCGGGAGCAACCGCGCAAAGTCCAATACAATCGGTCCGAGTTCCTCTGGTGCAATGTACTGCTGCAGGTACTGGTGGAAATCCTCCGCGTTCTCCTTGCCAGTGCCGAATTCGAAAGCGTGAGCCTTGAAGCGCTCGAACTCTTCCTCATTCGCACCAAACGATCGCTTGATTCGACACAAGAGCAGTACGGATGGGCACCCAACACACATGGCGTAATCAGTAAATGAGATCCCATCATTGTGATGCAAGCATGCGCAGGCACAAATGAGCCAAGATCTAATCACGAGACGTTCGTTACCTTGACACGCGCAGTGACGTCGTCGTTGAGCGCGAGCGCCTCTTTCTTCTTCGTCACGGGGATGACGTCCTGGAACGACTCGCCCAGCTCGTCCTCGTCGGTTTCGTCGCGACTGTCGGAGCTGTACTCGGAGTTGGTCATGCTCTGTCGCGTCGACGAGTTCGACTGCGTGTGGTCCAAGTTGCTGAACTGCTCGGGGTGAGCCTCCACAATGTCAATGCTCTCCTGCAAACCAAAAAATACCCACAATATAATCGCACAACGTTATTCGCATCAAGCGCTCAAAACAATCGCATCATACCGCAGTCATTACTCAACAACACACAGTTCAATACACACACAAGCGCACACGTACCCGAACTTTCTGCGTGAAAAGGTCGATCGTGTCGTTGAGGAGCAAGTCGCAGTCCTGCAGCGCGCAGATGTTCTGCCACACGGTGTCGCGCGTGAGCCCCGCGAGCGACTTGCCGTTCCACTCCATGGATGCCTCGCTCTCGGTCTCAAAGTTCTCGGCCTCCTCCACGAGGTGCTCCATGCGTTTGATGAACTCACTAATCTGCTTCTTGTAGAGCGTGATGTAGTCCTTCGCGAAGAACGCGCGCTCGGGCACGTCGTCCACGCTCGCGAAGCCAAGCGCGTCATCCATCTTGAGGAGGTGCTCGTCGCTCGGATCGCGCCTTCGCAGCGGGTCCGCGACGGTCGACGTCGTCATACACAATAGTTGGCTTGTTACTCTGCCGCGCGGTTGTTCTTGAACTGAGTGAGCGGCGCGAGAGGGTCTCAGGCGAAGAAGATCGTTTTCTCAGTGTGTGAGATATGTTCGCTCGCTTCAAACTGCCTGACGTGCGAAGGCGCAATCCACGGGTTGAACTCACTCACTTACTCTCACGAGCGGCCGCTCGAGTGTCTTGTTGTTTGACGATGTGACTGAGCGCCCAGCACACCACGTGGAAGGAAACTAAGATGAAGAACGGCGAGCGAAATCTCCCAGCACTAATGCTCAGCGGTAATCATGCAGGGCAACCCGACACAAAGGGTTGTCATAACGACAGGCGTGTCGTTTTGAGGGAGAGAAGATGTTGCGCGAAGGTGGCACGATGAGATCGGCTGCTGTTCTGAATGGATTCACTTTCACAAAAGTGAAATTTTGTGAAACTTTGTGATGATTTCATAATTTTTAAAAAGAACTTCTTTTTTGTATGCATTTTCCAAATATTCCATGAAATAAATAAAGGTTAAAAACTCAATACAATTGCCAAGTTCATTTTGAAAACTCATAAAATGTTGCGTGGGCTTTTGTTCCAATAGTGAGACATCCCAACCATTTTTGATAAGCGAGTCGGACCATTGTCAAAGAAGGGTACTTTTGGTGGTTGTCGGTTCCAGTTGTCGTGGGAGTACCGTAAACGCAGGAAATAAAGACGCAGACTTCTCTACAGGAAATGTATCGGAAACGTCCCGACTTCTCGCACATATAGCGATTGGCTCGGGTTTTCTTTCTGGATTTCTCAAAAGCAAATGTATCGGGAACACACAAATTTCTCGTTCAAACAGCAACTGGCTCGGTTTTTGTTTGTTTTCAAGCCACTTGCTATATGAGCGAGAACCTCGCACATTTTCCTCCCCTTCAACATGCCTGCCTTCATTTCTTTGGCAATCTCTTCTTTCACAAACACAACGTCATCCAGAGATTCGCGAAGGAGAAGCAGTAACAAGAAAGCAGCACTGGCGAAGGACGCTCGCCACCGCAGTCCTGCACGCACATCGCCACTCCCACCGCACAAGAAGCGCCACGCCTTCGAGGAGGAAGAGTTGGTTGTGGCGGGCATCCAGTTCGACAGCGGCGAGCTCTCTCTCTCTCTCTCTCTCTCTGCTATAGCAAGAATGCTCCACCTCGAAGAGTTTGGCCTATCGCGTGCGCTGAACAGGCGCAGGCCTGCCGCGTTGCCAGCAGTGGTGGTAGCGGTTGTTGCAGTGGTGGGAACTGGTGAACCAGAGTAGGAACCCTCATCAGAGCAGAGCGACAGAGCGAAAGCGGTCGACGATGACGAACATGTAGCGCAGGTAGTGGCTCGAGAGGCCGAGCAAGCGAGAGAAGAAGCCGTACAGGGACCGGTTAGGGGAGATCCGGTTGTCACTGAACCGGCCGAAGGAGATACGGTTGGAGTATCTGTCGAAGTAGTTACGGAGGAAGCAGTCCAGGGACCAGCTACCGGAGAAATGGTTACTCAAGAATCCTGGGATTATCATTCGTACGACTCCGATCAAAGAGCTGCCAGTTACCCCTACCATGCACAATTGTCGTTGAGACTCTGCAATTTCCTGATCGAGCATTTCCCTGCTGGGAGTTTTTGCATGTCGGATCATGCAGCGAGCGGAGATGCAACGACTTACATGGAGAGGACGAGTCCAAACTACTCCGCTTCATCACCTACATCCAGCGCGCCACCACGAGCCTCGACGTATGTATCCACGATCACGTCGCCCAAGATGAGTAGTATTATGCTACTTTGTGGGAGCAATTGTATTATTTGTCAATAAAGTAGTTATTTATGCTATTTGTGTCTCAGATCGCAGACGCAATTATGGATGCAAGTGAGCGCAGAGTGAACGTGCGGGCCATTGCAGACTACGGGGAGTCGTTTGATCCTTCGAGCTGGATCCCGTGCATGCAGCATTAGGGAATTAATGTCCACTTTCCATCTCGCGTGAACCACACGAAGGTGAGGGTGCATCTGTCAAATGCTATTCCAATGTGTGTATCTAATAATCCTGTTTGTTTTGTTTGCACTCAAGTTTTGCATTGCGGGTCAGAGGTTCCTCCTCTCTGGGTCCTTCAACTATAGCGGGAGGGGAATTGTGGTCAACAACGACACCATCGACATCCACAACGGCGGCAGGATTGTCCAGGAGTATGAGGGCATTTTCGCTAGACTCTATAGTCACCCGAGACGATTCCGTCGGCGTCGAGGCAACGGTCATCACCACCGTTAGCGTTGTGTACAAATTGTATTCGAGCCAAGTCATACGTGTCTTTCGTTCGTTGCTGCTGCTGTTGTTGTGCGTTGCAGGCGCAATCCGGGTAAACTTATTCAAGGGATACAAACATGATGACGCGTTTCAACAGGAATGAGAGCGCACCAAATGCAAGATCGTCATCGGCCTTTATTCGCTAACGCATGTTGTTCTTTAAACCAGGAGAGCACGCCTAACGAGTGCCAACGCAGCATTTACAGTTTCTGGGCCTCTATCCAAGTCATGTAGTCGTCAATGAGCACCGGCCAGGCCTCGTTCTCGTCGTAGTCGTCGTACGACTCGCGCACTTTGCCGAAAAAATCGAGCAGCAGGTCCCACGTGTCACGCGTCACACCCTTGCACGGGTTCTTCTCCTTCAGAAACGCTAGCCAGTGACTTGTGAGCTTCTCGAATCGGGTCGATAGTAGCAACTCCCACATGGGCACCGCGATGTCGATGCCCAGACTCTTCTGACCAGGCTCCTTCGAGAACCCAAAGCAGAACGAGTAAAACTTCTTGAAGCTGCTCTCGCTGCTGATCTCTTCGCGAAGCGCGGGCAGCTTTGCCTTCAGCTTCTCAATCGAGTCCACGCCCATGACCTCCATGCCCTGTTTCCACTCCTTGCGCGTGAACACGCACATGTATGCAGCCTGCATCTTCCACGCGATGATCAGCACGACGATGTCTTGAGGGTCAACGCCAATGTCTTCGCAAAACTTCAGGATGCCGTCTTCGTTGATCGCATCTTCATCCTCCTCTTCGTCTACAGAAGCAAATCGCAAGCACGTGAGGAACAGAACGATGCATGGAAAGAATGGCACGTACTCACAGCCACAAACGTACCCACGTATTGGTCGAACCAGGTGGAAATCGCTTCTTGAGAAACCGGAGCGGAATCTCTACAATAGCAGAATAACACCACCACACACAACAGCAACATTGTCAACACTCGGTAATTCGGTGTGCTGTCACAGACAAATAGATTGAAAGGGGGGCGGACGTACGGGGCTTCGCTGACCTCGCCGCCGTTCGCGTAGAAGTCGTCGACCGCGCGCATCAAGTCCCAACTGAACCGCGCAAGGTACGACGTGGCTGTCGATTCCCTATCGTTCGCAACATCACATATAGGCATTGATTAGGCCCCATGGTATCTACTGCCATTCGTTCAGCTCTCATTGCGTGTCATCTTCGCCACTCACCGCGCGTTGGTGGTGCTTCGAAAGGCTTCCACCTTCTTCTTCTTGTCACTGGAGAGCTTCGCTGACTGCCAGTCAGCCACATGCACAGGGAAGCGCAAACACACACACGTGAGTGACTCTGCACACGCTGTCCTCTCTCACTCGCTCGCTCCTCGTGGGCAGCTACGCCAACGCGTAGCCCGCCATCCTCGTTGCCACTCACCATTGTTCTTGTTCAATTCCGATTTATTTCTTTGTTTTGCACCCAACAGAACCGAAAGAAAAACGAGGACGACTCCCTTCCTTGTTTATCTTGATCAAAATGTACGGAAGGTTTTCATAAGATAGGTTATAATCTTTGTTTTCCCTACTATTCACAGCCTAACCCTCCAATTCACCCTTCAAACAGCAAATGTATCGAAATGGGTGGGAACACTTCCGGACTTAATCGAGTAGATTCACATCCTTTCCGATACATTTGCTGCTTGAAGGGTGTGAACGGCCTTTTTATGGTTTCCCTTCATAGGTTATAAATAATTAATAGGGGATTAATCATATAGACTACTGTCAAAAACGATTATAGACTATATTCACATTTTCTTGAGACAGCTCGCATTGCTTGGAGCAAAGATGGTCCAAGCAAGTCTCAAGAAATCATCATAGGTCCACTGCTCTCCCTCAGAATGAGCTGCTCGCACAGTCGCCATCATGCAACAGTGTCAGTGCAACCATCCAACGTCGAGTCAGCAGATGGGGATGAGTGCGCTGGCTACTGACTGACCGCGAATTGACACTGAACATCAGTCCATTCACACAACACTCTCGCACACTCATACAGGCTGATGGCGGCTGCGCAGGAATGTGAACCAATCCAATCGAAGCACAAGCCTCCTGGCACCTGAAGCAACTCGCTCGCCCACATTCAGGTGGGCAGCAGCTACGCAGCGAACTCCAATCAATCCAAGGTGAAGAAGGCACGACCAACACCTTCATTCTCCACCCACATGCCCTTCATGAGAGAGAAACAAGCAAAAATAAACGCGATCGTTGGGGTCTTTAAAAAATCGTGAACGGCACCGGGAACCCGATCGCGAGCGCCATCGCGTAGGTCGCCGCTATTGTGAAGATCAACACTGGCATCGAGACATAGAGGCGATCACGCGTCATCGACAGACCCAATCTGGGCACGTAGTACCGGATTTGCTCGATCGTAGCGTGGGAGAAGGCAAACACCGCGAACATGGCCGCACCCAGAACGTGTGGCTGTGGGCGAGCCCTTGCTCCAGTGGGGCTAGCGCGACGGCTAGTAGACACGGCAGCGACGTTAGCAGCACACAAGGGAGACTCGCTGGGTGCGAGTACACGTGGAACGCCTTCATGTGCGGCATGGAGTACTGGCCGTTGAGCTCGACCTGGAGGCGCTCCCAGCCAAGCGCGAGTCGGTGGAGACACCCACGCAGGCGCTGAGCAATGGCACACGATTGAAGCTGCATGTCGCTCTTAGGTGTTGAATGAACAAAGTGGTGTTTTGATGACGACTGTGCGAGCGATGAATGAAGGCGAGTGGCTTTGGAATTGGAATAAACAGCAAGAGGTTTCGTTTAGATCGCTTTAATTTAAAAATCAAAAGCGACATCTTGCGAGAAACCCGAGTTGCTTGCGCGCGAAAGATGTACAAAGGGTCACGACATTTTGGCTCAACTGTGTTTTCTTGGGGTGGATTCTGCCACAGAGGGTAGTAAAAGCAGGATCTGGATTCCATGGGTATCTCCTTCTCTGCTTCAGTATGAGCTCTCTGAATTTGAAGCAATTTGCGTCGAATATCTGCAGGAAGTTGGCTTCCTGCTTGGATCGCTGCATCTATCACTCACTTTTTAAAGGTTTGTGATGGAGGGTCACTGTCTCCTCGCTTGCCTTTAAAAGTGAGGCACCGTAGGTGACGGGACCTCGGCCATCGATCTCCGCTCTCTTCCTTCCTATGCATATTCAGTTCTGCATTTGCTCGCATCGGCACACCCGTCTTGATTTTACAACTCAAGTGAACGGGGAACATGAAGGAGCCACCAGATCCACCCTACCGCTGCGTCAAGACGAGCCTCAAGAGCGTCGTCGAGAACGATCTTGTCATCGAGAAGCTAATCGATGCCACACTACGGGCCAACGGCATCATGATCCACACGCTCCAGCTGCTCAAGCTGTACCTGCTCCACTGTTGCGAGAAGGACGACGCACTGCCCACGCTCGACTACCTCTCAACCGATGTCATCACTCTGTACGAGAACAACATCAAGCAGCACTACGTCGAGTACGTCGAGCGGTACGTCAACGTGTCGTGGCGCAAGAAGGAGCTGGTCGCCGTTATCAGGAGAGGTGGGAGGGAGACGAGGAGCCGCTAGGACGCGCTGTGTGCTCGCTTGCGCGGGGTCAAGAACGACTTACTCAGGCCACACCTGCCGAAGACGTCGGACCCCCTCTACCACACGTGAATAGACGAGCAGCGCAACCTGGTGCTCCCTGCGAGAGATCTGGAAAACGACAGCGTCCACTACGATATCCAGTGCTCACCGCAGGATTACCTCTCGTGCATGCTGCGCATGATGAGGGTGGTCGAGGCGCACGGCACGAGCGTCAAGAA